>CACRXP010002371.1:0-11599 GCA_902702965.1 Spirometra erinaceieuropaei
ATAAATTGGTAAATCTGGAAAAAGCTCATTATCTTCCAGCCTGGACAATATCTGCGGATTGTGAGAAAATTACAGTGTTTAATTGTATATTTATTTACGCATGTTTCGCCGATCTTGTGCGGCTGTCTGACGCAGCTGCGAGGGGTCCTGATCACTAGTGGCTCCTTCAGCCCCCCGCGTGTTTTCTGGTATATGAACTCCACTTCACTGTGCCTTGTTTAATCTCCGAAAAAATTAATGCGTAAATCCCTTGGAACAGACCTTTACAGGCATGGTTCGAGATTTAATATGCATGTTTAAGCTGAAATCCATCAGCTACCGCAGCATAACCGCGCTATATTCACAAAGTGCTAGCGGGCAGCCAGTAGTACACAATTGTGTATACAACTACTGTTTTTAACTCTAGTGCTTACTCACTCGAGGTCTCGGCAGTGAAAGAATTCTAAATGTGGCACCAATGGTTCGGATGGTCACCTTCAAACTGAACAATAGCGGTCTTTAAATGGAGAAGGTTTAAAGTACATTCTATGCCGTTCTCTACTCATTCGACCATTAAAACAATTTACGGATTATGGAAGAACATTTTTCGTTAAAGCACAGAACCTCGCTACTAAGATCAATTTAGTAAACGTGACATTCTCATTGACCAAACTGCCACGTAGGTAGCGTGGAGGTTCGATACACATTAAATGTGCAGTAGTTACAAATCAATAGATCAACCAAGGGAACGTTTAAAACGCCAGAGCTTAGTCTATCGGCGAACAGAATGAGTTTTAAAAGCATTATAAGAAGAAGCAGTGCAATATAATGCCCTGTCCTTCGCATCTGACGGGCAAGCAAAACAGCATAAGGTTCTGTGACTTCTGTAAACACAAAAGTGAAAACTGCATTAAGACTTTGGAAGTATCCGCTGAATAAGATGAGCCAGTTCAACTTCCTGAAACGGTTAACTGCTACGGTTGTCACCTGTCACCAACAACTCACCACTGTTGCCTCCTCTTCGACGACTGACTTTAGCGACATATGCTTGTGTTTATTAACTTTAGACAGTTCGCTGTGCGCTGGACGTTGTCCTTCAGGATTCTGCGATTGCCATGTTTTTCACATCATGCAGTTGTTATGCGGTCCAAATATGGGCACGCAAGATATGCTTTTGTGAAGAGGGACAGCGTGTGGGATACAATATTGGCCTAGGCGTACGTGCAAGCCAGATATTTTCCTACTTTGTTGTTGGGTCCAAGTGGAGCCTAGAGGAGAGTCATTGTGACGGAATGGCAATGGCTTCGATTGTAAAACTGGAGTAAGTAATGCCTTTTTTATAGACTTGCCAATACCCACTTCATATCTATGTTTCCAGAATTTTGGGCTACGCAGCAGTCACATCACATTAGTAATTTCAACTTGCTATAAACACCAAATGAGAGCGGCTGATTTGTTGCTGTAGATTTGATGACTTCTGTACAGCAGGTAGACTTTATTTGTAGAATGCGATCTACTCTTGTTGTGACACACATAGACAGAGAGAACACTGTCATGCGAGTCCCAAGGACGGACCTTATCTCTAGTAGTTTTGACTTATTCTTCCTACTGCAGTGTGAGGTGAGTAAGGGGAAGTTAAGTCAGGGACATTCAATGCTTCCTTGCAATTAGTGGAGTTACACCCAACCCATCCTTTTAGCTACCAGCATCCTCACTTGGCACTTCGACCTCCGCTAGATACGATCTTCACCACTGTTCCCTAAACTGGATCAGCAGCAGCGAACTGCATGAAAATGTGTTTGTAGCGAGGCGGGCTCGCGCAGCATCTACCTCACTCTTCCTCTCACCCAACTTGTTCTGAGAACAAAACAAGACTAAGACGACTGAGGGTGGGCTTGGTGCAGTGCCAGATAAAGTCAAACAGCCCCCCACGCGCGTCATACACGGCCTGGTCGTCATTTCATATATCATGCTTCACCAGAGGACATGTTTCGACATGTGATTTTGGAAACGTGGATTGCGTGTATACTGCAGTAGTGATGTCTGGTGTGCTACGAAGGGGTGTCGCGTATGCGCGCGATATGGAGTTGGTTCACAGTTGGTCCACGAGTGTGTGTTTGCAAGTAGTCTAAGATGTTGTAGGGAGGTCTGGTCGGTGATGTTTTACTGAAGAAGTTCGTGGATGGACATATGCTCGAGGAATTCCTTGAGATAGCAGAACGCCCTGGAATGATGTGAGCGAATTAAACAGGAGTGACGGATGCATTTTGGGGCTCCTGGTGCTGATTCGCCGGTCCCGGTGCGAGGGATTCGTAAACGGCTGCCCAGGTCAATGCGTTATCCATGTGTAAGATGGCCGCAGGAACAAGTTGGGTTGTGTCTATAGAGTTTGTACTAATGGAACTGGTGGCTGTGGTGGTAGAGGTTTTTTCTGGTGTCACGTCGACATTGTACTGGGTCCACAGTTATCCGACGAGGTTAATCCGCGCCTCAAAAGTTGGTCATTAATGTGAACACGATAGTTGGCGTTGGTTGTTCGCAAAAAGGATTCATGTATTGGGGACTGATGTTCTCCTACCTTGCTTTGATCAGTTGTATGTAATCAGCTGCGTAGATTGCTGCTGCAGTCCCTACAGCAGTCTGCCACGACTGCAGATTGTGCACAAGGTTTCGCGATTGATTTGTAGACGCTTGGACGGACTTTTCAGAAGGTCTTTACATCGACGCATTTGTCCGCCCTGCTTGTCATTAGTCACAGCGGCGTCTCCGGGCAACAACTGCTTAAGCATACGCTGGTTACTCATCCTCATCGCGTGCCTATAAAAGGTAGTTTCATGTTTCAACATGATTTAGACGCTAAGCTCTCCGGATCTTTCCGAGCTCTGGGTGTCTGAGATTCCCTGCTTCGGCCTCACCTTTACCATTCTTCAGAGGCAACCGAGATAACATTTGCTTAGTTTCTGTACCAGGCTTTCATTGAATGTTCATGTTTTATCCTCAATCAGGAACATAATAAAGAAAACAGCGCCGCACCTGGTCAATTTTGTGTTAAGAAAGGTACCGAGTAGGTGTCAGATGAAGTGATTTGGCCGGCCGCACGCCTCGCTGACGCGGAGACCCGATTGGAGATCTCGTCATCAATTCTGGTGCGCTTAGAGCTGTATTCCATATGCACGTCAAGACTTTTACTGATATGAGGCAAATTGTATCGACACTGATATGGCATCTATTGTACTAATCCTTTAACGACGGTTGATTCACGACCACTTTCTCGTCGGTGCTGGTTGTCAATTGGAAGTCATAACAGACAGATGTGAAGAGTTAAACACTCCACGGCCTATCTCTCTCCTTTGTGGTGCTTTACGTGCAGTAATCCGCGAACAGTTCATGGACTCTGGCCTTAATCCCTCCCTAGGAAGCCTCCATATGCTGGATATTTGGCATTTGTCCTTCCTTTCGGCCGTAAGCGTTGATTCCCAGCAGCCCCTCACGGTAAGTGTCCGTGGGCATGGCGGAGAATATGAGGCTGAAGAGGATGAGAGCGAGTGCACAACCTTGCTTCGCCCCATTGGTCACTGCAAATGCATCAGAGATTGCCTTGTTGTCTGTGACGTGCGCCATAATTCCGCCGTGTGGTGGTCTTGACATTGGCGCGAGTCATTCTGGACATCCAAATTTCAGCGTAATTTTCCAGTCTGTCGCGGGTGGTAACGCCAAAGGTCCTTTATGGATGCACAGCAGTAGTGTTAACGGACCGTGAAAATAATGTTCACGGCACCACGGTGTTTAACTGTGCTTAAAAATGATTCCCTGTTTCAGACGTGTACTCAGGCGAATGCGTAGGATACGGGTGAGGATTGTACTTGCAATTTTTCAGAAGGAAATGCGCCTGTGACTATCGGAGAGTTACAAGTCCCCTTTGCGTTTATATATGTGGACGATGGTGGGATACTTGGAGTCCTATGGAATGAGTCCTTGAATCGGTATTCCCGGAACATTAAAGTAGGCTTGTCAGCGAGGTAGAGGCGGCCGCATTAAAAACTGTCGATGGAAATGGGTCAGCGTCCGAGGCCATTTCGTTAGACAGTTGTTGCATTGCCTTTTTTATCTTCTGAGGGGATGATGAATGATCGAGCTCCGCTTTGGCTTCCACATGAGGAAATTGGTCAAATGCTTCCTTGCAGGTCTGGACTGGTTGTTAGGAGCATCCTTGAGGTGCGTGGCCAGAGGCTACAGGATGTGCGACATCTCCAGTAGTAAGGTTGCGTTGTATTGACTGTACAATCTCCTTAGTATGAGGACTGCAGACGTTTTTGCAGGTTGTGAGGAAATTCGTCATCTCATCACGGTCGGCGTATCACTGAGTTCATTCAGTTTTACGGGTCAGTCAATCTTTCCGCACTCTCTTTGGCCTTTAGTGTACCAGGCTTTGTAGTCAGAAATAGGCTACCTTAATGGCGTCAGTTCTGTCGTTGACTTGGATCGAGTGCGAACTATCTTTCTATGAAGGTAGTCGTCGGATTTATTCGTCGTCTTCGCTGAAGCAGTCTTTGGTGCTGTTGGTGTGCACAAAAGACAACTCCCAGTGCTTCATTGATATTTTGGCAGATTTTGAATAATTCATATTGACCCAACTGTGAAAAACTCGGCGCCTCGGTGGGATTCGAGCCCACGCAGTAAGGGGGAAGGCTTTAGTACAGCCAACGCTCTAACCACCTGAGCTACGAGGCCCCGCCGGACGACGCGAGTTTTATCACACTTGGGTCAAATTACCCGCCCAACCTACTGCAACGTCTGGAATCCACCAAATCTGATACAGTAAGTTGACTGCCCAAGCAGATGGGTCAATATGAATGATTCAAAATCTGCCAAAATATCAATGAATTACGTGAGCCTAGTAGTCATTTGGTGGATTCTAGGTGAATTACTTAGGAAATCCTACTGTATCAGATTTGGTGGATTCCAGACGTTGCAGTAGGTTGGGCGGGTAATTTGACCCAAGTGTGATAAAACTCGCGTCGTCCGGCGGGGCCTCGTAGCTCAGGTGGTTAGAGCGTTGGCTGTACTAAAGCCTTCCCCCTTACTGCGTGGGTTCGAATCCCACCGGGGCGCCGAGTTTTTCACAGTTGGGTCAATAAGAACTCCCAGTGCGTTGTTCTGAAGAACATCCTACATTTCTGTCCACTTGGTCTCAACTGTCGCGCTCGACTCGGGGTTTGCAGTTGTTTCAGTCTGAGATTCAGGCGATTAATAAAAATCGGTTGGCGTTTGGTCGTATCTAGTAGATTGCGTTTAACTGCTTACCTCACGGACGCCCGGGACGTTTTAGTTGAAGTCTCAACTTAGAGGCGACAAAAGTATAGCTCACTATCAGTCTGCAACACCCACTGCATTGGCAATGCCTCTTGACATAAACGTAGTCCAACAGTTTCCAGCGATGCGAGCGGAGATGCATGCACGTAATCTTCCCGTGATCGGAAAGCGGAAGAGTGTGTTCGTTAGGAGAAAACTGCTAACTGCGGATCTAAAGGAGGGAAGTCCATTCCTCTTACAGCTGCCGATGCCATGGCAACTTAACAGTCCCTCCCTAGGGCGTGGTCTGGGTCAGCAAGAGGACACTTAAGTCATCAAAGACAATTTGTCCGTGTTGGAAACTTTTTGGGAGGGCACGCAGGACTTCGTTGAATATGCTGAAGATTGGAGGAGGGTGTCGAACCTGTTCTCGCAGTGTAGCAACCTTATGATCATGAGAAAATTGTTCATCTCCAGCGTCATGCAAGACAACAATCTCTCGATGCCACCCCGACGGCAAAGTCGACTCCAGCGTCTCGTCACCCTGCCTTTGGACATTCAATGCAGAAGAAGGTACATCTGACGCTCACTTCCTCCAATTTTTCCCGTCCGAAGAAGCTGTCCGCGTCGATAACCACGATGTCCACTATGCAGCGGGCAAGGTTCGGGGCGGTCGGGCTTGTCTTTTCCTCCGGCCGACTGACCTCCATAGTACCTAAGAGTGAACAAACGTTGCAGGCTGTCAGAGTGATTAATGTAACTTTTGCAGACTGTTGGGAGACAGGGGGATTTATAGCGGCGATGGTGATTGTTTGGCATTTTGTTTCGAGTGCGCATATGTTGCGTTTACAAGTCACAGTTGGCCTGTCGATGGCAAGTTTCATCAACATCTTCTAGGATACACCTTCTAGCCTCTTTTCCCGCGAGAGGCTGTGCAAATCTCCTCTAAACACGCTTGCTTGGGCATCTCATGCAGTGACTAAACTCCATCGTGTTTTACGTTTTTGGTTACAGCGGGAAGACGACCTGAATTAGACTGGATCCCATGCGAAATTACATATGTTCTTTCCACTAGAACCTCTCTGTACAGTGATGAGATATGATAGGCATTTTTCATGGACTACCGGGCGTGGAGGCACACATTCCGGACGCTCATATGGCTTGTCCCCTTAAAGGAGGAAGTTTAAATGTGGGCTTTGGTGTCTAAACAGCCCCTTAGGGGAGAGATGATTACGTGTTTTCAAGAGTGGGGCCAATGAACGTGAATAATTTAGGATCTATTTATTTACTATGGTTACCTAACGCTCCTGCCGACGGATTAATTTCTCACAATAGACACGCAAACATCAGGAATGTTTAACTCAATTTTGATAGCCTTGGGAATGCGCCGCCTTTTATTAAACATTTGGCAATCTCACCAGATAAGAGAAAGGCTTCTTTAGTTCCCAGACTCTGAATGCAACGGGCAAACATTGTCGCCCTTAGAGAAATCCTGCTTCCAAGCGAAGGAACACTGGTACGGTTGGAAAGTGACAAAGGCGGCACGTGTGGATAAATCCCAGCGACCACCGATCGCAAATTTGCCGATGCTCAACTTAAAAAGTGAAAAACTACTGCCCAAGAAACCCGAAAAGCTAAAATGATGAACGTAATGTTTTCCGAAAATCGTCAATCTGCCATGTTAAGTCTTCGAAACTGTGGACAACATACTTCCGAAAATCCCAATCAAAATCGACCTCTTCCTTCTAACATCTCTGGAGTAAACGAACTGTCAATTTCAAACGTTCGAGTTCCGTCGGGGTAGACATAAGAATAATAGCGAGTCTCCGAAGGATTTCAAAATGTCTGCGTTGTTCACCTCTACAAACACAAATGAGACCGAAAAATATGCAAGAGTGGTCCAAATCCCTGGGACTATTTCCGCACGCAACAGGCCGAATCAGCTTGCTACTGATGTAGTGAGAATTCTTTAAGGTGGAATACATGGCACTAGTATCTGCATCATGTCGTTTGCCCGGAAACCGCTCTCGAAATAATAAAAAATAACTGAATCTGGAGGATTAGGAAAGAATCTGGGTGTTCATATGCGCGGGACTAGTGAGAAAATTATGAGAACGCAGGAGCCCCTTTTAAGTCATATTTACCGTCTACGGAGTAGATCGTCCAAGAACTAAGATTAAAAAGAAAATGATGACCGACTGTTCAAAGCCCGTTGTTTGTGGGCCCTAATCAATTTTTCGACGGCCAGGTTTTGTGAACTAATATTCACCGATGACTAGGTATGCTTAACCTTCAAACAGAACCAGATATCCCGCATCGGTTAGACTCCTGTATGCTCGAGCACCCGACTGACCGTGGATACGACGAAGAGAGCTACCGTGGGGTAACAGATGCCGGCTACTCAGTGCAAGTGATCTTTGACAAGATTACTGAACGGCTGCTGCAACGTACTAGAAAGTCTCTGTCAAACGTGGAACAGGACCAAAATGACCCGCTAGGTCCTGCGTCCAATCTCACCTTGCCCTAACCCTGTCCTTTTCCGAGAACACTCTGGACAGGAGAGATGGAACGAGGCTGACGTTAACCAAATGTGTCTCCCTATCATTCAATTCACGCAAAAATTTCATTTTGGAGGTGTGTGGTGCCCACTAAAACCAATGGATCTAGGGCAGTTGAGCTAGAGGGACTCTTATTATGTTAAGGAGGTACTATCCGAGCAATGCCTAGGTTTATGTGCATATTTTAAGTCCTTGGCCCATGTGGTGCGTGAACACACTAGTGTCTCATGTGAGCACAGGGACGCATGTGCATGTACTTTCGGAAAACACCTGTAAACCGATCAGCTTGGTAGACCTTGTCAAGAAAGGGTACTGTATTGGCCCAACGTGGCTGAATAGGGCATGTTCGCACACTGCCAGCATCAGCGCTTGGCCTAGTAATAGCATTTGCATGACATACAGAAATGGTTAAGAATTACAGCAAGCAGACGATAATTTTGGAAGAACGAAATTCAGTGAAGTATGGACGAGAAATAACGAAATTACACGTGCTTCCCTCATACTGCGTGAAGGGTTAATTTTTCAATAATCCCAAGGTATTTTTTTATCAAAAGTACAAAAAGTGATCAGCAAAAGCGTCGACGTCTTATAAAAAGAATTAATGCTGTCAAGTCACGTGAGACACATGGTGTAGCGCGCGAAACGTCTGTATCGCGTGCTGAGGACTACCGTTTGACATTCAGGGCAGCACTCGCAGGCTCTACCATGAGCGAAACTAAAGCACGCCAATATTATCCAGACGTCCAGACGCCTTGAGTGCATATATGTCCGGTCGCGGTGGTAATCACCGCACCAGCTAGCATAGTTAAAATGTTTCAGGTAGTTTCTGTCTAAACTGAAGTACTCCGCAACAATCTCTAGGTGATGAAATATGCAAATGACATTGAAGATTAGTCATGGAAAGCTTGCTTTATCGGATACTCAGAATGTTAGTTATGGCATTGTTAAAAAAGCAAAATCTTTCTAATTGAAGATTGGGGAACTGCCTGCAGTAATTAGACATTAAGTATGGACGAAGATCGGCTTCAAATGTTCTAAAATTTTTGATCTGGCTTTTCAAACACTGACAAAGTAACAAGCCCTTCGGCACACGCAACGAAGTTTATTCCGTAGATTTTATACGCTGGCCACCCAGGCCGTCTTCAAAAATTTGGCAAGTATGCAAAACGGTCAACATTTTTACAATTAAAACATCGATACTGCCTTTTAATTCCTGCCAACGATTTATGAGGCCGGCTGACATCTCGCACTGACTGGCTGTGGCCTCTTTCATTTGCCCTGAGATTATTGTAAACGGCGTCTAGTCCAGTGTGCCGTTTTATGCATGATTCATCGGAATACATGACCTCCAAAAACTCACGGCTGTTTTTAGCTGGACAGACACTAACAATGCGCGCCTTGTCCCAGGCAAATTTACGGCCACTTTCCGGTGTGTGTATGGAAACTTGGGACATGTAGTCCTGCCTCCTCACGGCCAGTTGATCTTCGTATATGTGCGTAGATATCGACTTTGCAGTTCGAACACAGCACATTGTACTGCAGGTGCCACACGGAATCTCGCAGACGCTGCAGATGTGCAGCGACAGAGAATGGCAGGCGGCGAGGCACTGATGAACTTCGGTTCGATGAAGTGCTTATGACCCATCTGGTAGACCCCAGTGGTAGACCAGCTGCGCCAGGTTTGTCTGTGCGCATGTTTGTTTTTCCGGTCCCAGCTGGTGGTCAGGGTTATGATTGGCTGAATGAAGGCAAACAAGCCCAAAACAGAGCTGTGTCAATCTACTCCCCAGACTCTGTCGTCTCCCTTCTGCTATCATAGCTTGGCCGACTTCGGCCTGGTAGGTGGTTGCCTATTCGTGACCCCTATCGCCCACACGAAGCGTGTTTGCTTCGGCAAACTAATGGATCGGTGTGCTCCCATGCCTGAGTGAATATATATATATATAGTAATAGATTACCTTCGACTCAAATTTTAATTGAAATTTCGGGCCTGACCCTAAGAAGTCAAGTCCCGGGGCCTTAAGTCCATGTCCTGCACCAAATAGTTTCTGACATCAGTCACTTGATTCCTTTCTGGAGTTCATATACCAGAAACCGCATAGGGGACGCTGGGGGACCCACTGAAGAGCCGGACCCCTCGCAGCTGTGTCACGCAGCGGCAGAATATCGGCGAAACACATGTCTGGGGTTTTAGTTAGTACCTATGTCGGAAGTACGTTATAATACGTTTTTCACATACATTTCATACTTTCCGTAGTACTATTGTTTGTAGAACGGACATTACGTGATTATTCCACAGAAGATGATTGCCTTCGACTCAAATGTTCATTTAATTTTCGGGTCTGATCCTAAAAAGTCATGTCCCCGAGACTTAACTCCATGTCCTGCACTGGAAAATTTTCGAAATTATTCGCTTGATATACATATATATTCACCCAGACCATGGAAGAATGTGTTTTTGTCCACTACGAAAGGGCGCTCGTCGGAAACTGCCCGACATAGGTTAAATCCCTTATAGTTTTCAACCATTTCCTCACCTTGACCGGGTTGATTTCCCATTGATAATTGGGGCTGATTTCTACTTGCTATCTGCAATCTCCAGTCTATCATACACCAAAACTCTGTTACAAATGGGATGTACGATCGCCGCAGTTGCAGACTGCTCGCTTACACACCGATTAGTAGAATGAAAGTTTGAGGCCAAGAACACATTGACTTTACCTGTACTAGATGACTTGAGGGAATTGTGTAATCCTTGCTCTTTAAATAGTTTGTTTTTGGTAAGGCTGACGGCTAAAACTCACCGAGCAGTAGTCTCTGCAGGTTTAGTAGGAAAAACCAACCAACCAACACAAATCGACCCAAGAATGACATTTTTACCAGACTTTCAGTCCTGAGTGGGAAGAATGAGGTGCCTGGTGTAGATGTCACGTATACTGCGATCCGTTCCCATCTATAAAACAAGGCTCTTTTGGGACGATCGTTCATTTTGCAAATAAGGCCCCTTCTGGTGCTGCAGCTCCGTAGAAAAATAAGCCATTCACTTCAAAATCTCGAAAAAATGAATAGGTACGGCATGGTCTTGAGATATCATATCCGTCTTTTGGCGTTAAAATTTTGCCGGCTTCCTCCATCTCACCTGTGAAAATATAAACATCCATTAAATGGCATTTGGACGGAGGGCAAACGAATTTAATCAGCGGTCTAGAAAACACGTTAAAACGTAATTGGTTGGGAAAAAGGAATATTCTGCTTGCTTCTGGTGAGGTCCATCTACAGAAACGTGGAAAAACAATAACAAAGGATGTAAACATACACTTTTGCAGGCAAGCTCACCATGTGTGCTGTCGTCATGTTCTTGTTATCAGGCAGGGATTCAGAACTTTACCACATACTCCTATCCACGAAGCGCCTAGCCGTCAGTCAGCCAGCATATAGGTCGACAGAACATGACTCAGCACCCTGCTGTGCTTTCTGTTCAAACAACAGAAGACTGTGAGAGGGCAACGCGTTCGGAGACTTCACTATTATCGTTTTACTGAGAATCCGCTTACATCTTAAAACTACAGACTGCACACACAGTCAGGTCACAGGCGACTTCCTGCTCGCTGACTTGTTGCTTCTTCGCTCCGACACAGGCATCAGCTTGCTCGGCTTATTCTGTGTACTTGTTGAGCAGAGTTCACATTAACGTCACCCCATCTCACCCTCACAGCTAAGAGATGCACGCACGTCGTTGAGAGTTCAAGGCTCGCGCAGTCGTCGGTACG
>CACRXP010002384.1:0-11421 GCA_902702965.1 Spirometra erinaceieuropaei
AAATGCATATATTTCTGGATGACTGGTTCGTTATAAATAAGATTACTGAACTTAGAGCCGTCCCCTCCGAAGTGACGCCCAATATTATATGCATACCAAAGTTTTAGACCCATCCTCTGGTTCATGCCGCTTCCCCTTCTACAGGTAATTTTCAGCTATGCAGTAAAGACCACATATGAAAACGTGGTGGTCCGTTACTTCTTTCTGTCATTTCTTTCTTAAAGCACTTTCTGCACGATATTATTGTACCTTAAGTATTCAGAAACGTCCGTCTCGATTGCTTATTTTCCCTTCGCAAAGTGGGTATGCACTAATTAACTGTTGGCTTCCGCTTGTCTTTTTAAAAAAACGTCAGCAAATTTCTAAGCTACCTAGATTTCTATCTCGTAGACAATTACTTAATCGAAAAATTGGTTGGATACCTAGAGTGATACAACTTTTTTCTCCTGTAATGATTCCGAAATTCTTTTTGACTCCATGTCGGTTGTTCCCGGAAGCCTCTGAGAATTCGTATTTATGAGAAGCCTAAGGCATAACCATTCTGATTTACTGATCGCTTTCGTTTTAATAGACTAGTGAAGTTGTAAAGACAGTTGCAAGACGTTCCCACTAGTTCTTTATCCACCAGTCTAAGAATACAGGCATTTTTTAATTGGCATCGTAGACGCACCATGTGTGCAACAGTCAGAGAATCACTTGCACTCAGTGATCCGGATCCGGCGGAAAAGGTCGCACAAATCTTCCACTGTCTGTCCGTCTAGGCGCGGTCACGAAATTCTTCCCCTGTTAAATGAAAAAAAGGTAGCACTGACAAGACGAGACTGTTTAGTGCATGCTTTGCGAAATATCTTACTACTGACTCCGGACCAATTCCCTCCTGTAGTCCACCTTCACAAGGAGTTTACGATCTCATTGATGTCTGTTCTGAACTAATTCAGAAGTAAATGGGTCGTTTAAAAATCTCGCACTCCTCGGTAATGGATGGTCTTCCGGGTTCATTTACTGAGGCGCAGGACTTTCCTTGGTCTCTCAGTCTGCAAAACGAGCGTATTCTTTCCTGGAACATGGAAATAGTGTATTATCCTTCCGGTTTTAACGTCAGGATCTTGGCTGGACGTCAATAAAATTCGCGGTTTGCAAAAACACTGTCTCTAGTAAAACCTCTCGGAAGGATATTTTCAATGAAATTCCTGATTACAGGCCGCTCAGTCAGCTTCTGGGCTCCACTCGGCATGACAATTTACTTGAACATGTCACTTAGGTTTCTTGACTTTATCACTTCTCATCGTAATGAACAGCAGTCGCTGGTATTTATTTACCACGAACTTAGTAAAGTCTTTGATAAGGTGCAACGCAGAATTTTTTTATAAAGCTAGAGGTCTCAACATCCGGTCTTCTCTACTCAACTTCACCGGGTCCTACTCATCCAGCAGCTGTCAGAAGGTAATGATTTTGCTTGCTACCCGATGTCTCACCCGATCACAACTGGCGTAATACAGAGTAGGGTTTTGGGCCCACTATTCTTCCTTCTTTGCATTAATGACCTTTCAGCATTCGTCAGAAATTTGTAAATGCCTACTAACACAGACGACCTCAAGTTCATCCATTAATTTTTTCGGTAAAGCGCTACCGTTCGCGTCGAGAAAATAACGCAGAGTTATTTTGTCCGTGGAACTGGAGTTCGATATGGCAGATGGAGTTTTCTTCGTTTATGTTCTTCGGTCCTGCCAAGCTTCTTGACATAATAACGTTTCAAAATAATCCATTCTTAGAATTCTCACTATAAAGGACCAAGACCTTCATTACACGAATAAAGTAGTTTCGTCATCTCATGCAATTAGAATCTCTGCGAAGGTCACTCAAGTGTGTGTTTTCATGTTGCACACTATTTCCATCCAGCAATGAAGCAACGACTCTATCTCCCGTTTGCCCTTTACATCATGGAATGTTGCCGTCCTTACTATGGTCTGATTATTTTCAACGCCTTTTGAACTGTACAGAGTTGTTTGAATGAAGTGAAACTTTTTGCGCACGGATACAAGATGGAGGTGGTGTGACCGCGTTTCGACGACAATAACAGGTGTTTTATCCACACATCCCCACCGACCGCCTTCCCGCCGTTATCGCAGTTACGGTTGCGTATTTCCCTCTCCTCGTCGGCACTTTCCACGGCCCCACCCCGCAGTTGCTTACAGTGATGCACTCCCCAACGGTTGTCTAGCCGATATGTTGGAATCACCTCAACAAGAGAGACGATCCTTCCAACTGTAAACCCCATCCCCCTTTTATCATTTAACATTTTCCTACTTGTTAATTCTGCTGTTCTTAGTATGTATATTTCATACCATTTCACTTTCCCTACTTCTAGTTTGGATGAGATCGATGACCCGTTTAACAACTCCCCTCAGATCAATGTCAGCCAAGAGTTACATTTGTTGTTCTACGATACCTCGTGTGCGCTACCCTCAACGTCTTCGGTCACCACATAATGTGTGTGACCATAATAAATACGGAAATTATCAGAACGTTTATACTCGAGCAGTGTTCGCTCGTGCTGAAGTCAGTATTTTTATGCCGAGAGAATGGAACTATTAGTCATTAATTGGTTTGTCTTAGAATACTCGAAGCCAAGTTGTATCTCTGTTTCGCATTAGTTATAGTCCAAACCTTTTGCTGATTGACGTCATCAAACCAATGGATCGACCTTATGACGCAGGTGACTCTTCAATGGTTATTGCATCACCTTTTAGCTCTATGTCTAAAATGTGGCCTTTTCCTCCACACATACTCTCTTTTAGGACAGCCTTTCGATGCACTTTACGTCGTCCTCACGGTTACCGGTATTCATGGTGAAACTGCGTGAGAAAATTTCTTCGCAAGGTAGAAGGCCATCGTCGTCCGTTTCATTCACATACACTCAAATCCCGGACTTCGAAAAGGGTCCTCTCGGGATTTAAGGTCAGATCTCACATTATGCCCCGTTCTACTGAAAACACTCACTTAATTCAAACGCCTCCCATGCTGTTTGTTATTTGAGAAGTCAACTGATACCTTTCCCTGAAACGATGATCTCCGCAGTCTTCAATGTGTCCTCCTAGGTTCGACACCAAGCAAATTGCTAACTGCCTTCGTGATCTCCTCGCTTTCGGCACCTTAACAGTGGTTTCTGCAAGTAGTCAAGAAAGGTTGTGATGGAGCCTACCGCGCTTTGAACCTGCGAGTTACCTCTTCCGGTCTAAGTATTCCTCTTGACGGGGAACATTTCATATCTCCATAAATTCTCATCATCAGAACCCTCTTGTACAACGCGCATCCTCTCCACATGGGCCACGGTTCTTTCTTCTTAGGAAACTCACAAATGTTATTCTCTTTAACAACATTTGACAGATTGCTCGTATGCAAGGAGTTTTTTGCATTTTCTCAGTTTCATATCCGATTCTCCCTCGTTCTCTTCCACGCCACTGATTAGACTTTCCTTCCATCAGTCGTCATTATTATATGCACAACTTGGTCACTGTGAATGCTTGCTGATCCCTTCGATATCTATTTGTGAAAAATTTCTTCGTTTACACAAGCGGTATCCCTGCAGACAATCAACAGAGCACTTATCAATATTTCGTAAGACCCAAACAAATTCGTGCCGTCGTTCCACGAGTCTTTTTACTGTTTGCTTCATCCGCAATGTGCAGTAGACCTGCTACCTCATGAAATTTTAGATTAAAATCTGAAATAAGTTCTCGGTTCGAATAAAATGCATACGTGGCGTTGTAATAATTATCGTGCCCAACACTGCCGGGAAGAACTTCGACTGCATCCTCCTCAAACGCTCCAACGGTAATCCGGAACAAAGACTTCTGCCGAAAAGACAGTGTGGATTCCGGCGACATCGCGCAACCACCGACATTACCCTTACCGCCTGTCAGCTGCAAGAGGAGTGCAAGAAGATGCGGACTCACCTCAACACCACATTCGTGGTTCTGACAAAAGTCTATAAAAAGGGGCTCGCAAAGGACTCTGGAAAATCAGGACGAAGTTTGACTATCCTAAAATATTCTCGTAAGCGATACGTCAGCCCCGGGAAGGAATGACGGTGCGTCACGGACAACGGCATTCGCAGTGAGCAATGGAGTGAGGCAGGGCTGCGTACTCGTTCCCACCTCTTCACTCTCATATTTTCTGACATGCTAATGAGCACCTACCGTGATGAGCATCCCGACATCCGCATCGTCTGCAAGACTGGCGCACATCTTCCCGACATCCAGTGAATGAAGGCCCCGAAGCGTCTGTCAACAGCTTCTATCCACGACCTGCTCTTTGCCGACGACCGCGCACCCAACACTACGACTGAAGTAGACACGAAGCGGACCATGAATCTCTTCGTCGCCGCTAGTGCCAACTTCGACCTGACAAGCAACACGAACAAAACAGTATTCATGTATCAGCAGTCACTGTACGCTGAATGCAGTGTCTCTCATTCACATGAACGGCACCGAACTGCAGACCAAGGACAACCTGACCTACGTAGGCAGCACAAGGTCACGGTGCATCAGAATCAATGGCGAAGTTGCTGACCGGATCTCCGAAGCTGGACAGTCCTTCGGCCGGTAGCAACAGTCCGTGGGGGATCGTCACGGGCTTCAAACGATCACCAAACGTAAGATGTACAAGGCCGTCCTCTTAACGACACTTCTGTATGATGCAGGGACTTGGACCGTCTATTTAAACCATGCCAGGAAATTCGACCGCTTCTATGTCAAGTGTCTTCGCAGAATACTAAGGCTGAGGTGGTAGTACAGCATTCCAGACACAAAGGCTCTAGGACGCGCCGGGATCCTCAACATCCTTTTCGTGCTGAAGCAACTGCAACTACGCTGGGACTGCACTAAAGTAAATCTTCCGCGGCGATTCCGCTGCACTGCATTCGAAAACCGGTGACAGGAGCACTCCAATGCATTCGCCGCATCCGCCTTTACTGTTCAAACTGCCCACGCTCATTCAGCCACTGCAAGGGCGTACTAGGCCCCATGTTCATTTATGAAGTCCTGCAGTAAACCACCGGCAGCCACACCACACCCTTACACTTCCTCCAACCAGCACTGACGACAAACAAAAATTTCACTCACCACCACTTAGTCAAAGCACGCATACGTATGCGGGGAGTGTGGTTCTAGGTTTCTATTCATGTGATTCCTCGGTTGCATATGTGATCCGAGCCTGGGAGTATTATAGTGCGCCAAGCACCGTGGCTTGAATGGCTGCTGACTGACGCCCCAAGACCAGTCCACGCAGTCAGCCCAGTTAAGTGCGTTTGTATGGAGTGGCGCACTGATGAACAGAGAATCAAGATGCAACGGTTATTTTTAATGTGGTCTCCGGCAGTCTTCCGTATGCGGGGAAAGTCCATAGCCTGGTGTGCGCTTGAAGTTCCCTGGCACTTGATCCCCTGTCAACGGTTGCGTTTGCGCTCCCGCTGTGTACACAGGCCGTTTGCATATTTGCCCACTGAGTTTTGTCATCGTTCTTTTTTTGACCTGGCTTGGAAGACTGCTAACTGGCGGATAACTTGGACCTCAAAGTCCGCCCATTATATGTGTTTGTGTAAAGTGGCAGACTGGGGCTTTGAGAATCAGGCTGTAATGGTTCCTTCGCAATGTAAACTCCATGACAGTTCAACTCCGCGGGATCCACGCCAGATATAGCAATAAGCCTAGGGACGGCCCCGGCCGCGTCAGCGAACGCCCTTGTTTTTTTCGGAGCCCAAGCCCTGGCTAGTGTGTACAGTGGGCCAGAGATATTGCTGCAGGGCCAATTACAATCTCTCGTCGCGTCAGTGTTAGTTCTGAGCAGTTTCGCCCTTCCTTTTCTTGGTATATAAATCCTGGTCAAGAGTTGTTGTGGACAGGGGGTGATGCCACACCTAGGTGTATGTCCGACCGTGCCAGCACCTGCGCCTTCTTTCGCCTCTGGTCTTCTTGACTATGTTTTAACATCGGTGCTAGGAGGAGAGTAGAGAGCACGATAAATGCTGCGTAAGCCCACACTCACTACAAATTAAATCACGCGAAATTCACCGTGTCTGCTGTCGGCCCACGATGAGCACACGGTCAGCATCGTCGAAACCCACGATCTAACTGTCCCATGCTGCAGCATAATCCCAAGATTTTAGGTCATACTTGGATGCCAGCTTTTGGATAGTCATCTTTTCGGTTTTCCGAAAAAATGTATTCTGTAAAAATGAATGCACAACTAGTAGGAGTGTTGCCTATTGACTTTCGAGGCCTTTTATATTCGTTTATATTTTACATAAAACGGACACAAGAATATTCTTTCCAACCCTCATTAGACAGCAAATTGTGTCTTCTCTACGTTTTCTACTTGTTATGAGAGCATCTTTTGATTTTCAACGAAGGCATTAAGTCCACGCATTGGTTTCAGTTGTCGAGCTACAAGCGGTCTTTCTAAAACCTCTACACATGGCGTGATTTATGTGATCAACTGCATTTGAGAATTGCGTCTAGCATTTCACTAGGTGATGCATCAACCTTTATAATCCTTGTAAACTGACGCCTAATGTTATTATAGTCGCTATTCAGAAGTCATGTATTGCTTAGAGCGAAGTGGGTAGGCAGCATTCTCAACTTGATCAAGTGCTGTCCATTTGCTTCCCGAAGGCCACTCTCAGGGGTATACACGCAGTCGTTTATCTTTGGAATAATTTATCGGAAACTCGTGTAAGCAGGAATGAGTTCATAAGCCAGAAAGAGTTGTCCACGCTAATCCTCACGGTCACATTATTTTCCAATTGCGATTACGGTTAGCTGCAGCTTGGATGAGCACTTTAATGCCTGAGAAAGCCATTGATCTGCGCCTCATTCCTGCGTTGCCTTCGGCTATTTTTATAATTGCTGTTTTTATAATATAGATCGAAGTAACATTAGAGAATAATACCTCTGAACTTCTCTAGAATACATCGTAAGTTACCTGAAACTGCAGTAAGAAGGTATGTTTTCTCGTTGGCGTTGCCTTTTTTTGTAACTGGATCTCATAATCGACTTCGCTAGTACCCTTTAAACCCTAAACCAGGTAGTTTAATCTCATTGAAAACAGACGTGGATTTTATTGGCCCGTTATATATTCACGCATAAATAAACCATGGTATACAGGACTTTCGATTACTCGGAAATGTAGAGCCATAGAAAATATGCAGCTCGTGATATAGGAACTGAGATTGCGGCATGTGACAGATGGCAGTGGTCACTAAGGTCGGATTCCGCAATTCTATTATCTCTGTGCATAATGAGCGAAACTCCGTGTTAGTGTATTTAACTGTTAAAAACCATGCTTACGTTGCTACGCAACAATTGCTCCATAAGCAGGACAGTCGGAAAGAATGCCATTGTCCTCAAGCCTAACAATTTGAGAGTACCATTACAAAAAAGCAGACGGTTCCGACCTACCCAAAATTAAGCGCTCTGTCCTACGTTATCCAGTGTAAACTGCGATTCGAAAGCGAGATAAACTAATTGTTATCTTATTGATGCAAATTGGGTGAAGTACATTCTTGGTCACTGCCGAAGCTACTTCAACGTCTCGCAGAAATCGACAAACTTGGCAAACCAGATATGGACTTCACCAGGAACTAAAACTTGGAGAGCATCATTAACAACCGCACTATCCATCAGGTCTCACCCAGTCGAATATTTTATGAAATAAACGGTCATTTTTCGGAAAAGTAATGTTTAACGTCATCTTGGATTAGGGCTATTCCAGAGGAGCGAGTTATTCGTTACAAATATAAAAGATGTTATGGAGTATGAGCCCCAATGCCTCGTAAACACGCCCTTCTGTATCAGAAGTCTTTTGCATAGAGAAAGTTTTTGAGATCGACGCAGAGAGAAAATTGAAAGTTTTTTTTTCAAATGGCATTAAAACTCTGCTCAAGACAAAACAGCGAAATAACAAAAGAAAAGTTAATCTTTATCGTTCCGCTTCTGTCCTCCGTGCGCCCGTCGTGTAACCTTACGATTATGATACACTTCGAATAATGTATCCGATATTCTTAATATATTTTCCAGTGCGTGTTGCCAATCATTTCCGTTCTCCGCATAGACGTATGCGGAATTTTTGTCTGCAGGAGTCAGTAACATGCCCTTCTTTGCGACGCCGCAGCTATGTTAGCATAGCAGCAAGGAGTTTATATAATCCAGTAAAAATCTTACGCGGTCACACTTAATTTGGAACAAGCGTGGAGCTGGCAATGGGTGTTAGCATTCCCTACTGGCTAATTTACTTGTTACTCCTGAGATTACATAATATTAACGAATACGTATTATTAATTCTGACGTCGAAGTCTCCAAGGAGACTAGATAGTACACATAATGAGTTCTGACCTCAGCATGAATACGCTGACTTGAGCGTACTTTGAAATGGTTGGCATCTTCGCAAACATTTAAAAATATTTTTGGTTTCCGTGTTCGCCGCGAGGATGCCCTTCAAAGAACAAGAAAATGACGCCGAAATCATGGCGGAAAGGGAAGCCGAGTATAACCAGCTCAGGCTCGCTCTGCACTTAGCACAAGCGGATAGACAAAGTTATATAGAAGAAATGCAAACAGCAATGAACAAAATGAAGTGCGAAGCTTTATTGTGTTTTTTTATATTAAATTAACAATCTTAATTTTGAAAATTTTACCTGTCCAAGTTTCAGATTTCCCTAGCCTTTGAGGTTTACTTTTTACGCAGCAATTTCGCTTCGCGCTTTATTTTTTTCTTACAATCCTAACAACGTTTTGCACAAAAATAATCCCTTTGTCATCTACAAACATTATATTTTGAAACGTTTTAGCATTTTGGATTAATGTGCTCTTTTTAAAGCAGTTTCTGACAAAGCCTCAAGAAAGCGTTTTCTATTATTGCCGTCTAATGTTTATCGACTTGTCACTGAGATAGCAAACTGAAGTATGTACACGTTGCAGAACTCACACGTCGGAAGATCTTGATGCATTAACGAACACCGAGGTCGTGAAACTTAGGGCCCTATGCTCTGGTATCACATGCATAATGGGCTTTTGGCTTAATGTCCCAAAACCTCGCCGTTTTCTCCAGAAGTCGCTTAATGTTTATTAAGCAAACTCGACAACTTGAGGGATTTCAGGTCCTCATAGGCATGAAAATACTCAACCTTCGCATCATTAACTGGCAATTACTGTGTAATTTATATTGTGTTTCTTTCAGTACAGGTTTATCAGAGACATTAATTCCCGCATATTTTGGTTATTAGACATTGAATACCAGGCCACTCACACTAAATGTTATCGGAACATCAAGCTCAGAGATAGGAGTGATTTGTTTTGAAAGAATGGCTTACGAGGTTTGCTGGGAAATCTCAAAAACGAATAGGCATACTTATGAATGTACTGACATGCTCTTAAGTTATTCTCTCTGGCCTATCAAAAGGCCAATAGTAAACCTCAGAATTAGTAGAAGTCCTGATTTATAGAGATGTAGTCGAAAAATTCAGTCTACGAACATAGGGGAGACTACTACAACCATTTCTAGCTTGGTAGTCATCGGCAAGTAAGTATTTGCTAAACCCACATGCGCACATAAGAGTTTTATCCGAGCTTAACGATAGTCAGGTATTGTTATGCCAAGTGTCCTAATCGATCTTCTGTCACTTTTAATGTGGAGTATCTAGAACTAAAAAAAATGGCATCTATCTATCTGTTCTGATTGAGGAATGCAAATGGGCTTGACAAGGCTGCAGGCGCGAATCTCAATGACAGATCGGGGTTGTCTATCACTCTCATGCAGTCAAAGCAATTCAAAGGGCTCTATTCATACATAGAAAGTCCTGTCGCTGTCGTCCACGGACTACGCCGCATGCTAGTGTATTGCGGGTTATAGTGATATTTGAAATTTTGCGATTGGCTACATTTCTGATAATTTTCTCATTTATCCAAAATCGCTAAATCGACTCCGTCAGGGTGTTCTACAAGTACTGACCTTATTTTCCCGGTCGTTGTCAATTGTGATGATGAGGGGAGAAATTCACAAAACCCAGTTCTGTCCTAAGTGGTACAACGTTCCTCCCCGAACTTATGATACAAGAAGATGCGGTTGATATCAATTTGCACCATCACCTTATGACCGTGAATACAACCCTTCAACCAGATAAACTCAACCACTATGTGTCTAGGTAGGCATATATATGGACTATCCAACAAAACCCTATCTAAAGTGCAATCATTGTCTACTTTTAGAGACATAAAGGAAGGAACCCTTTTCCGTTCAATCCTAATCCATACAGTGGGGCAGAGCGAGGGCAGAAGAAAGTTTCTCCCTCACAGCTGGACGTTGACTTATTACCTGACCTACCTGACGACGAACTTAAAAATGCCTGCTTTTAAGTCATTTCTATTTTTTCCGATAAAAGCAGAGACTTATCCGCGTATTTGCGTTTAAAAGCCCTGACAGAATCCCACTCTAAGGTTGGAAAATTAACCAAAGACTAGATTTTGTACTTAAATAAGGAGATGAAGAGCGTATGGTGAGGGGCGTACTCGTAACGAAGGGTTTCAGCAAAAGGGCCTGCAAAACGCCCCACGAGAATTAATTGGGAGGCCAGTTTGTATAGTCCTCGTCTTAGGTATAGGGTGATGCCCACCTAAAACTAGCAATTTTCCTGGTGTCTCTGGCATAGCAACGGTGAGTTAAAAGTGAATTGTTCATAGATGGGATCGCACGTTGAACAGTAAGTACCAGTGAGCAAAATAACCCGCTAAAAAACTAATACCACTTGAGGCACTTAGGTAAGTACCAGCAACAAAACAAATACAAGCGATCAAAGAAAACTTTGAAATAGCAAAAGGTATAAAAATAACGGTACTGCTATAAAAAACTGAAGTCTTTATTATAATGGTAGGCAAGGTAACCATGCTAATACTCTGCACCTTGCGAGTCACTGTGGTAATTAATTGAGGCGTTAGAACTATATCTGTTCTGTCCTTTTACATAGGTTAAACGTACTTGGACATTGAAAAACTGAAAACTGTAAAGTGCAGTCTATTTCTTAACGTTGTTTTAGAGGTTTCAAGCTTCTTTCAGTATTTTAGTCTTATTTTCTTCCGTGTTCCTTAAGATTATTATGTTCCAAATATGTCGCTGAAAATAGCTATTTTACCATCGCCAGTCATCTGTACCCCCACTTTCTGGCCGGGATAGCTAAAGTTCCTTGATTATTAGGCGTCCATTTAGTTAATTTTCGCATAATTCAAAGGTAGAATGTTTCATGGGCCCAGGTAGTGTTACAATCACTGTGCCGTTTCTCCTGTTTTTTTAGAAAGACCATCGAACAACTTGAGGCTGAAAGAGATGGAATTATGGAGCAAATTAATGCTGTTGATAGTAAAGCAAACCAAA
>CACRXP010002385.1:0-11412 GCA_902702965.1 Spirometra erinaceieuropaei
AAACCCCTATTTCCACGTTTCCCGTAACACAGGCACCTTTCGCTGGTCGTGTGAATTTGTGTTCCTCCACCTGATCGTTTCCATTTCTCGATTTGTAACATAGAGTTAATGTGCTGTCTCATAGAATTATAATTGAAATTAGGGTTAGATTATACTTGGTAGCCCTCATGACACTGCAAACTCCCAGGTGCCTGTCAATCGGGACCGGTGGTGATAGGGGCTATACGGGTGGAACAATTGAGTGGACGGGTAAATGGCGTTTGTAGTATATGCTAGCAATTGACGCTCCAGGTAAAGTGGAAGCGTAATTTAGATTAGGTGAAGAATACAAGGAAAGTATGGAAATGATCAAGGAGACTTCGAACGGTGTGCGGAATAAATGCATCCTAGCCTCAGATTGCAAAGAAAAGCAAGTGAAGGCGAACAACCAATGGGAAGAAGGCAACTGGTCCGAAGGTCATTCCGCAGTGTGTGCGATAGAACTCCATCCAACATAATGGACAGAAGAACACGAGAGTCAAGCAGCGGCACGCGGGACGCCACAACGCAAGCCGGGTAAGACTTTTATGTGAAAAATTGGTTTGGGCAGCAGAGAAAATCCGCAAATAATGAGGCAGTCGAAAGCTATCTCTGCTAATGAAAGTTGATAAAGGGTAAGCCTCACTGTCATCGTTACCGGTGCCAATCCGCCCAAGATAGTACCTCTACAATGAATGAGGCAGTCAGAAGCTACCTCTTCTTATGAAAGTTGATGTAGGGAAAGCCTAATTGTCATGGTTACCGGTGCCAATCCGCCCAGGATAGTACCTCCACAATGAATCTGGTACAGGTAATACAGCGCGCGCGTAAATTTAGAAACATAATGAGAACGTAATCATAGCTACTGAAATCAAGCCAGTAGGTACAATTGTGGATTCTGTGGGCACAACTGCCAACTACCTCTTCTAATGAAAGTTGATACAGGGTAAGCCTCATTGTCATCGTTGCTGGTGCAAATCTGCCCAGGATAGCACCTCTAAAATGAATCTGATACAGGAAACAGCGTGCGCGTGAATGTAGAAGCATAATAAGAACGCAATCACAGCTACTGAAATCGAGCCAGTACGTCCCATTGTGGAGTCTGTGGGCACGGCTACCAGCTATCATCTTACCGAAATTCGATTAGAAAAGATTACCCAATTATCGTTGCAAGACCAACTGTCACCCACTATGATCTCAAGGTACTTTAGTCACATCACAATGTCGGCTTTTTAACGAATTTCCTACCGGTCTCTTTCAAAAAGTGAACTCTATAAAAATGATTGCTTATGTAGAATGAATTTCGACTATTAGTTTTGGATGCCCTCATATATCTAAATATATTTCACGAAAAAGTGCTCAACAATATTTTTTGGGCTTAGTTAGTAGCGGATTAAGACTTCTTTAAATTTTGCGTTTGAAGAAGGCACATCTTTCGTTTTTAAAAGACCTCAAGTTTTGAATTAATTTGGACTTGACTGGCCGTTGCACTTGTATTCTGGGTTTCTAAACTACAGACTATATATCTTCCCTGTAAGGAGGATCACACATTTACGTATGCCATTAAGGGGAACTAACCTGGGACTCTTAAAATTTCGCAGTGGTTGTGGACCATATTTCATACGTTGCAAGCAGCATTTTTAAACGGACGGATACGATGCTATATAGGCAGACATTTAACGGTTTAAAAAATCCCAAAATCCACAAATTATTTAAAAGTGAAAAATATCCTTTCCTTAGAAATAAAAATTTGACGCAAATAATGCTACCAATTGAGCGCAATAAAAGATATTAATGGGCATGTTTTCTACATAATATATCCGGGTGCATAAAGACATAGAATGTCAATAGTTATGAATCATATTACGAAGGGCAGCTTTTGCAAGCGGTCTGAAAGCGGTTTGTTTAAGGGTCAGAATCCTAACCTGACTGAAATATCCTGTGATTATGCAGCGCGACAATCAATCTCACGACTTTGCTTGAGCTATCTCCTTCACTGGAAGACACCTTTGGTAATCATGATTAGCATCTTATAAGATGGCGCATCCACTGTGTGTTAAAAAAATTTCAGCACTTACCCGGCGTCTAAATAGCTCCCGCCTACCCTACTTCATATTTCACGTGCCACACGCAATACCATCAGTGTCGAATGCACCGACAAATCCACAGGAGATATCGACATCACTGCCTAACCACGACCGTAAATTCAAGAGCCTTTAGTGTGTCACCTAGACGGAGCATATTCTCTGGAATACCGTCATATTCTACGTGATACATTTTTTCGTGTCCTGGTCCACATAGCAAGCTGTTATTCGGCTGCTTTTTTGTCGTCTGTCACTGGGAACACCTCGATGACTGAACCAGTAGTTATGTTCGCCAGATGAGTAGATCCCCTTCACCTAATACTGTGCAGTCAGATATTTCTCCTAAAGCGGAGGTGGTACATTAATATCTGATTTCTGCGGGTAGGTTTGAGTAGCTCAGAATAATATTCATGAACTCCACACTCATTGATTTTCGTTCGCGTCCGAGCCTAGGTGGGGAGGAGAAGAGAGCGCGAGCGATGCGATGCAAGTCTTCTATTAGGTGCAAGTCACTGTTTTCGCTCTAACACTGCTGTGGAACAGACGGTGGACATTGTCAGAAATGACAGTCGAACTGTGACTACTTTCCACCATTCTTTCCAACATATACCCGTGGCTTCCGCGTCATCAACCTACACATCTACGAGACATTCACCTAGCCAAAACACCACAGTCCTTATCACACCACCACACCTCTATTCACCTGAACACACACGCATCGTGGGGACATTTTATGGGGACTAGTGGACCGAGCATGAGGCTGCAATGACCCCTTAGTGCAGCGATATTGCATGCAATCAAAAGGAAATTCTGAAAATAACAACGGAGGATTTTTTATGCGCTTTTAATCCCTAACAAGGTCCCGTTTTTTATATATATGATGCAAGCGTGGACACGTTAAGCAATTCAGGACCGATAATCTCCGCAGGAGGCTGAATGCAGGCCAGAGTGATTGACAAAAGAGGATGGCAGTTGCGACTGTTAAATTGCTTGTATATGAGTAACATTCAGAATTGCTCCCAGTTTACAATCCACCATTTCAAGCAAACTTTGCGGTAGAACGTTAGCCAATGACGCAAAATGAGACCCATTCCAAATAACCCAAGATAGGTTCACGTGTCTTACGGAACAGGTGGAAGGAGGGGTTATGCGGGCGGGGCAAATGGATGACAAGGTAGACAGGCGGAAATAACTTATTTTGCAAAGACTGTTATAAAAAACCTGAATAAACCAAACTAGTTCCGTTAATGACCTTGAAAATGGACCGGCAAACAAAAATAGGAAGATATTTAACACCGCAGCTCCAAAATAATCCAAATATAACACTCACACAGTAATAACGCCTAATGTCCGAATAGTTGATATTTATTTGAAAATAACGGGGGCGATTAACAACGAAGAATATTCTTAATTAAAAGGAGGAGAGGGGTTCACCGGAAGTGGTTTATTGGAGGTCCGACGTTTCAAGTAATTGCGGGTGACGGTGACATGCCGGTTGAATGCAGCCACACAGACGGCCTTGGCGGGTCACTCATTGAACAAAGTGCGCCATATAAGGGGAGCTGTGCGTAGGACTTTTCAGTCTCTGAAGATGGGAAGTCGAAACAACTTCTCGAACAAGGGGTATACTTAGGTTTTGAAAAGGTTTCTAATTATAAGATTTTTCAAGACTGTGCAATTTCCATTCATACAGCATAGTAACTGTCTGTTTACCACTGCTCCTCACGAAATGTACAACATGGTCCGCATCCATTGCAAAATTTTATGGATACTATACAGTATCTTTTTAAAGACATAGAATAATGTGTGATTTCATTTGCAAGGAACAAATGCACCTTGTAGACTGAAATCGCCAAGCGCAAATGCAACGGCTGATCGGGCTCAAAATTATTCGGTAACTAGGAAACTTTTTTAAAACCTAAGTATACTCTTCTATCGAGTAAAAAATATAAAGACGATTTCATTCTCTACCAAACGACCAAATGAAAGCACAATTCTGTTTGGGGTTTCTGCAAAATTCATTCGAATTTTCAAGACCACTGAGAATTATTTAAAAATGCCTGCCACATAAGTAGTCATTCTTTACCGAGTACGGTTTATTCAGAAGACTAAAATGTAAAGCATTCAAAAGCTGACATCCTGCCAAGACCGAAATATATTTGGACTACGTCCCATGAGAATGAATGATTTGACCCCACTTAAGTAAACTTTTCTAATCGAAAACACATTTCAGATTTTTAGCCAACATTTCATGAGATCGGTCATTCACTGTACTGACGAATGGGAGGTATACATTGCACTACCTACAGAAGGGTACGAGCACGACATGGTCAACCAATCCAAAAATTTAAAGGATCCTGAAACAGACCGCCACACAGTTGTCATCGAGGCGTATTGAAGCCGGCTGAGGTACACCGAATCTAAGAGAATTCAAGGAACTGATGGCATCGATGTTTTACCCGCTAAAAGTAACGCTGTTGTACACGTGATCGCTTTGACTGCAACTTATTGAAGGGATGGAGGGAACAAAACTGCTGGTAGAGATGGCAGCCTATCGAAAAGTAAGTTTAACCTAATAGAGCGGGGAAGGAAATCTCTAGTTATCGCCGTTTATGAAAGATTTTCGTTTGTGGGTACAGTGACTCAAAGGATGGCATTGATGTCGCAGTCGCTAAAGGCAATGTGGTTAAGTCTGTGTCCGGTAATGACGGCAAATAATCGAGAGGTAATCCGAACCCCAGGGGAAGAATGAAACAAAACCACTGATATGGATGACAGTGTATCGAAAAACATACCCATTCTAAATGAGTTGGTGGAAGAAGAATCCGTAGTACTCGCCTTCACGAAAGTTTTCAGTGTGGAGGTGCAGTCACCGAACAGATGGCATATCTGTTGAAGCTGGAAAAGTGACGCTACTGTTGTAGAATTCAGTATGCAGCAGTATGCAACAAACAATCCTGAGTCTCATATTGCGCTATTACCGAGTGTTCAACATTTACCTTCCACTGGCAAAGCCAGATATCCAAAATTCCATGCAAGAAGAGCACTGGAATCCTCGTTCTGAATAGAATTTCGGAGGACATTCATTTCCGAAAGGCAACAGTCATTGGTTTTCAGCCGCGCCGTGGTTCAAACGGGAGCAGCCTCAGCACTGCTCCTCTCGTCACTTTTCCGCTTGCTGAGTTGGTCATGGTTGGGTCGTGAACAGAGGCCTGGTGACAACAGCCAACCGACGAAAGCCAAGTCCTTCCTTGGCTTTCAGACGGTCATTTCGAAAGTACTCGGTTGACACATGCGTTCACCGTTCGACTGTGGAGACGGAAAAAATAGGGTCGGGGACGCGTGGACTCGCGCTTTAACTTTCCACGCCTGTGGTCAACGCTCGAGGCTATATAGGTCACAGTAAAATCTGCATGAGCGCGTGCGAGATGAGATGTTTGAAGTGATTTAGTAAAATCTCGGAACAGAAGATGTTCTCCATGACTTCCTTTGCTACGTGTATGCAGGTAATTTCTGCCTTCGTCAGCTACCCCTTGTTAAAATCTGCTATATCGAAATCAGTGAATAAATTTCTGCAGATAGCGCGCCGAGGCGACAGACTATCTTGCCTTTCTCTACCTGTTCCTCATTCTTGAGCTTACTGGTTGTTTAATTGAATGGAATGAACACAACACGACGTGACGCGCTTGGCATGTGTTGGATTGTCAGGTCGTTTGACTTCTGATTGTTAATTCTTGCGTAACACTGGTCTTATCCTGCTATCCGTAGGCTGGGATCGACGGTTCTGTCCTTAGCGCTAGCGACGTGGTGAACTTTTGACGTTCGCACTTATATCTTTAATTTGTTGAATTTCTATTTGCCTACAGTCCGTTTGCTGTCTTTCTTTCTATCATCATTACTACTACGAATTACCACGATGCCACTACATTACTCAATGGACTTGTTTCGTTTCTCCCAGACTTTTCGCAACATGCGCCAGAGCTTTATATTTCCCGTATTGAGGCGACATTTCACTCCGTCAAGATAACACGCGAAATAGACAAATATTATAAATTAGCCGAGGCCCTCCCTCCTACCATTCTTTCCCAAGTGCAGACGTTCCTGAGAGATCCCCCGATTGATGCTCCCTACACCAAGTTAAATGCTGAACTCCTTCGCCTGACATCAGTCTTCGATCGGCAGCGTTATCACGCACTGGTAAAAGAGGAGGCCTTAGGTGACCGCAAGCCGTCGGAACTCTTGCGTCGTATGCGTTCTCTCGTTGGGAAGATGGCCATCGACGACAAGTTCTTTACAGAGATGTTCTTAGAACGTCAGCCGACGTCGGTACAAGCAATCTTGGCCTCTGGCTCAGACGACCTAGACATATCAAAGCTAGCTAAGATGGCCGACCGTATGACGGAGGCTGAGCGTTTGTCATCGCCGACGATTACTCAGGTTTCCCAGCCTCTCACCGTGTCCACCTCTGACCCGGCTGAACTAAAGACACAGATTGCCCAGTTATCAGCGACTGTTGCCGTTTTGCAGCTGCGCCGATCCCCGGTCCCTCTCGATGTTCCTTCGGTCGTGACCGTCGTCGTTCCCGCTCTCGCCCCAACACCACAAACCTATGCTGGTGTCATGTCAACTATGGCGATAAGGCTTGGCGCTGTGTCCCACCCCGCTCCTTCTAGTCCACACAGGGAAACTCCTCGACCGGAGAGTAAATGCGGCCGAGGTCCCTGGCAACTCTACGGGTCTCACCTTTTACGTCTGTGATAACACGAGTCGCAGGCATCTTTTAGTCGACACTGGCGCTCAAATTACTGTTATCGCTCTCACGCCAGCCGACCGACGTTTCTCAAACCATGGTCATCAAGGCGTAAACTCATCCCCAATTACAACCTTTGGACTTCGATCCCTCTCTCTGGATATTGGTCTCCGGCGATTATTCGCCTGGATATTTGTGGTTGCTGATGATCCCAACGCCATGCTTGGTGCTGATATTTTGGCCGCCTTTGACCTTCTGGTGGATTGCAGGCAACTTCGCCTCCATGACCGCGCAACTAACCTCACCGTCAAGGAATTTCCTCCATGCTCAACTTCCAACCACTTATCCGTCCTTGACGCAAACCCTGACTGGCCATTTCGTAGACCTTAAGCAAAATATCCTATTCTCACTAAGCCCCATTTCTCTCACACCTCATTGCCCCATGATATTGTTCATCACATAAAAAGACTGGTCCTCCCATTTTCTCTCGTCCCCGCCGTCGTGCTTCCGCGCGTCTTGCAGCTGCTAAAGCTGAATTTGGCCACGTGCTGCAACTAGGGATTATTCGACAGTCTGACAGTCCCTGGGCATCTCCTATGCACATGGTTCCTAAACCAAATACGGATGATTGGCGTCCTTGTGGCGATTATAGAGTCCTAAACAACATCACTATGCCCGATCGGTACCCCGTTCCTCATCTTCAGGACTTTGCTGGAGCCCTTTTCGGCAAAACCATTTTCTCGAAGAACGATTTGGTGCGGGCTTTTCATCAAATTCCAATTGCGGCTGAGGACATTCCCAAGACGGCATTGACGACTCCTTTTGGCTTGCTTTAGTTCCTTCATATGCCATTTGGTCTCCGAAATGCCTCACAGGCTTTTTAACCTTTAACTGACCGTGTTTTACGTGGCCTTCCATTTGTTCATGCGTATATTGATGATGTTCTCGTCGCCAGTCTAGATATCAGGGAACATCTCCAACACCTTACCTTGCTTTTCGTCCGATTTCAGCGGTTTGGTGTCACGCTGGATCCTGCTAAATGTGTCCTAGGAGCCACTACTCTTGAGTTCTTAGGTCACCTGATCGACCAAAAGGCATTCAATCTCTTCCCTCAAAGGCTGTTGCCATTCGGGACTTTCCACTCCCTACCTCGAAGCGTCAGTTGCAACGGTTTCTTTTGTATGGTGAACTTTTATCGCCGGTTTCTCCCGAACTGTGCCGATACCATCCTACATCTGACCAGTCACCTCCCAGGTTCTAAGCACACCTTTGGACTTACACCAGCAGCACTCACGTCATTTGAGCAGGTAAAAGCCCTTTTGGCTGATGCCAACCTCCCGACTCACTTTCATGCTGATGCACCCATATCTCTGATGGTCGATGCCTCCAATGTTGCTGTTGGCGCGGTTCTTCAACAAAGTCTGCCAGATTCTACCGTGCCTTTGCCTTTCTTCTCCAGGAAACTATCCATGGCGGAAACGCGCTACAGCACATTTCCGGCATTTACTCGAAGGTCGAGAGTTCACAAGTTTCACAGATCATAAGCCACTTACATTTGAAATACATTCCCACTCTGACAAGTTATGCCCCCTGGAGATCCGCCACCTGGACTACATTTCTCAGTTCACTTCAGACATCCGCCATATTGACGGGTCACGGAATGAGGTGGCTGACGCACTCTCCAGGCCCTCCATTGCTCAACTTCAGCTTTCACCCGGGATAGACCTCGCTTGGATGGCCGCTGAAGAACGCCATGTCGGTTCACCCTGTGATGAGGATGTTTCCGGACTCCAACTTCAGGAACTACCACTGACAACTGGCAACGGCACCATCTTATGCGACGTATCCACCAATTCCCATCGTACATTTGTGCCACCATCTCTCCGCCACAAAGTTTTCTCCTCCCTGCACAATCTCTCTCACCCTGGGAGTCGAGCAACCGACAAGCTGGTTTCCGACCGCTTCGTCTGGCCTGGGATGCACAAAGACCTTAAAGCATGTACACGGGCTTGTATCGCCTGTCAACGGAGTAAGATCCAGCGGCAAAACAAGGCCCCTATTGGCACCTTCCCCGGCCCTCTTTTAAGGTTGAGCCACGTTCACCTGGACATTGTAGGCCCCCTGCCTCTGTCCAATGGTTGCTCCTATCTCCTCACCTGTGTGGATCGGTTCACTGGGTGGCCTGAAGCAATTCCCCTGTCTGACATTACTGCTCGAACGGTGGTCAGGGCTTTTCTTAGTCGTTGGGTTGCTATCCTTGGTGCACCCTCCATAATCAAGACTGACCGTTGTGCCCAGTTTGAGTCTAACCTCTTCCAGTCTTTACCCTCCTTTTTAGGCTGTACCCGAATCCGGACAACAGCCTATCACCCGGCTGCTAACGGGATGGTCGAGCGGTTTCACCGCCAGCTGAAGGCCTCCCTACGCCCCGCGGCCGATCCGGAGAACTGGACGGACCACCTTCCCCTGGTCCCCTTGGGCATCCGCTCCGCTCTCAAGCTGGACCTTGACTGTGCCGCAGCTGAACTGGTGTTAGGTGCCACCGTCCGACTCCCGGTGAGATGATCTCGCCAACCCCACGAGGTGCATTTGAGGATCCCATCAACCTCCTGCATCGCCTCCAGCAGTTTATGCGGGCAATTTCTCCGGTTCCTCCCAGGTCCTCCGCCTCTCCGTCTTATCTCGAGAAGGACATGGCAACGTGCTCGCACGTCTACCTTCGATGTGATCGAGTCCGTTGGCCTCTGGAACCGCCCTATGACGTCCCATTCCGAGTGCTCTGTCGCGGGATGAAGACTTTCCGCATTCAACGCGACAATCGTGAAAAGGTAGTGACTGTGGATCGCCTCAAGGCCCTTTGGTCCTCTACATTCTGCCTCCCTACCTGCAGCCTCTATTCCACCGTCACGTATTTTCCCTCTGCCCTCCTGCCTGCTACCTACGACCGCCACCACCAACTCCAACACTTCCGCCACCAGATGTATTCACTCGTCTACGGACCCTGTATATATCACTCTCAGTGGTCGTCATGTACACTTTCCTGATCGATTGGTCATTCATTTCTTTTAGACTTGTACATATCCTTCGGCGTCGTTTTCGCCGCCCTCCGGTCTCGGAGGGGGAACTGTGCCGAGGCGCCAGACTTTCTTGCCTTTCCGTACCTGTTCTTCATTCTTGAACTTACTGGTTATTTAACTGAATGGAATGAGCACAACACGACGTGACGCGCTTGGCATGTGTTGGATTGTCAGGTCGTTTGACTTTTGATTGTTAATTCGGTAACAATCGGGAGATAGCACCCAAAGGTTTCGTTACCTAGAAATAATACCTTTAACAGTGGACTCAAACGCCTTCAGGCTATATCAGCGGTTGCAGGCCTACTTTCACGCACTTTCCCCGACGGCCTAACATGGGCTGGCCAAACGAACATCGCGCGAGGTTACATGGACGATGGTCGCTGTTACCCAACCTTCCCCATCTTTACACACGTACACCTGAATATACGGCATACATTCGCATTATGGCAGTTTATTACAAAACAAAATCACTTTTAAATAGGATAAGTCTGCACAACATGGGACAGGAGCAGTTTCCAGGCATCTGTAAAAGACATGGCATTGAGGCAAAACCAAAGATGATACTGTACTTCGTCTATATGAGCCCACACAGCTCGACCACATACAGGGCCTCCTTCGTGGAGTTTCCTTTTCAGTCTACTCCAGTATGTCTCAGTGGCATTGGTGTGCCGTCCGGCGGTAAGGTCCTTGAAGTTCTCTGAGTGGTTAACAGAGAATTGTAGATAACCTTCTGAGGGAAGACGATTATACGTCTTCCACTCGTCCGTTACCACTATACTGCCTTTGGCGACCCATTTTGTAATAACGGAACGGAGAGCGGGCCAACTTCGATCATTCAGCTGTTCAAATAAGGCCTTCTGTCGGCTAGTATCGTACATCCCGACCAGCCACCACATATAAAACCCCTACTACCACCTGTCCCGTAAGACAGGCTGCTTTGGTTAGGAGGATATTTTTGGTGCCATCTCCCGATTGTTACCGTTAATTCTTTCTTAACTCTGATCTTATCCTGATATCCATAGCCTGGGATTGACGGTTCTGTCCTTAGCGCTCGCGATAACAGTTCCTATTGTCTATGTACTCTGTTAAGTATTTGTAGTTAACCCTGTCGATGACATTCTTTTGCTGGTTCTTTACAGAGCAATGGAGCACCGAGGGGTCAGTGATTTTTAAAGGCATCTAGGAAAAACTTTATTTAAAACCTCGAGGGCGAGAGCGCGATAATTAATGTCTCATGTCCACAGTGGCTTCGTGATTCCACAGCCCAAAAACTGCGCAGTCAGTCTTGGACTGGAGCGAGCACACAGAGGGCTAACGGTTGTGAACAAGGACACATTAACGAAGAAAAAGGAGTTGGTGTGATGTGGACTCTTAGCCAGCTGTAACATGATGTTTCAACATTGGTATTCTGTAGATCGGTCGATTGTGGCAGAGTTTCTCCCAGGTCGGTGGATTGATTTGTTGATCCTAAAAAGAGGTCGGC
>CACRXP010002387.1:0-11352 GCA_902702965.1 Spirometra erinaceieuropaei
GCCAATTAAGAATTTTAACCAGTGTTTTGTTTGTTGCTATAGAAACCGCATGTGTAACACGGTGTTCCTTATATCTACTTTCTATCGCCTTCAACACTGATATTTTTATCCTTCCTCCGTGAGCTGGTTGTGTCATCTCATATGGTAATCGTAAATTCATCTTAAGCCCACCATAAATGCTTCGTATAAAAGGTAAATGTGATGTCTCATGAAATGTCGACCGAAATTCTGAAATATGGTTTCTGTCCAAAATGACTACTTCAGTAATCTTTCGTGCAGCATTATCCTAAAATAATTTAGCCGCACCAAGATGGCGTCTTTGAATGAGGTCTCTTTCTCTTGTTTGCAAGAACCAAATTATCCGGAAATGATTACTGAAATAGCATGAAATTTTTCCATTAATTTTTGATATCCCAATAAAATAAATCAAATGTTATGGAAAATGTTACCCATTGTGCTCATTTGGTAGTAAACTACGACTTCTTCAAACTTTATACTCAAGTAGAGAGCACCTTTTAGTTTTAATAAATTGCTTAATTACAAGATTTTTTAGATCGCGAAGCGGCAGTTCATTGATAATCGTACCAGCACATGTATTAATGCTACTTAAACTGTATGCAACCTGGCCACATCCAGCACACAATTTTATGAGTACTATATGACATCTTCACGTCAGCCAAGAGGTATGTGTGATAGTCCTTTGACGGGATGTATACAACATCTAGTTCGCAAGCCCTGAATGGAAGTGTAACGGCATGTGATGCAAAAAATATTCGGGAATTGTAAGAAGTTTTTGAAAGCCAAAAAATACTTGCTCAAAACAAAAAATGGTAAGATGTGGTTTGGTAGCCCCACCGGATGGACACAGTACTGTTGGGATTGGGGTTAAGGTTAGGGCTAGGGTTAGGGGTTGCGGTTAGGGTTAGGAGTTTAGGATTAGGGTTACAGTTAGGAGTTTGGGGTTAGAAGAACTGTTTATAAACCATTCAGAGTACAACCGCGCGTTACCAATGGTTTTCCTTTGCATACAACTACTAGACCTCGTCGCCTGCGCGTTCCCCGGCTCCACCTGTAAAAACCCCTATTACCACCGGTCGCTTATTAGAGATGACTGGGATTTGTTAACTTCAGGTGGGGCTACACAGCCATATCCGGCCCAAAAAATTTCCAGGAAAACTAATTTGCAATCAAGGCAACACAAGAGACCATATTTCCTGCACCTTCTCTATAACATATAATTGACTTTATAAGGCCATTGAAAATCAAAGGAAAGATTTCGCACTATTTAAGTAGTCATTTTTGCAGAATGGGCTTTTTGCGGACGGAAGAAAGGAAGCCCATTTAAAAGCCGTCATCCCGTCGTGACTGAAGTTTCTTGGGGTTACGCTGCACGATCATCAGTGTTACAACACTAGTGAAACAATCTTTTTGGACCGAAAATATATTCCAGAATTTCCGTAAGCATTTCTTGAGATACCACTTACACAGTAGTATCGAGATGCGGGGTTCAAACACGATAGCTTGGTCCACAGGGCCATACCTGTATGTCATTTCAAACCTGCACGTCTTCATAGCGCCGAACCCAAACTAGCAGGCGGCACATTTGTTCAGATTTAAATCTTCATTTCGAGAAGTTGACAAGTCCATGAACAAGTTCGTTATATAGTACCAACACTTTTATGGCAAATTAGAGATGAAGTGTTGGTACTGCATAACGAACTTGTTCATGGATTTGTCAACTTCTCGATGTTGTTTACTACATTACGCATTGATGGCTTAGGAAAACCCGTTTGGGCCCTCACTCCGCCGTATTATGATTGATGCGTTTCATGAGTTCCAGTAGGTTGAGTAGGAAACCTAGCCGAAATGTTGCAGACCACAGTGCTTTCGATCGCAACCTTGTACCTCAGGTGGTTGGAGTTTCGGCAGTACTTAAATCTTATCTCTTCTTCCGCGGCCTCGAAACCTCCGAGGTCACCAAGTTTTTTTTACGAGCGAATTGGCTCGACAGTCCGTTTATTTATAATTACTAGGGAAAACCATTTTAGTGGGCATACTCGTGTTTTCGATAAATTCTCGTCGGGCCAGTACATTTATTTGGGAATGAGGTACTAAGCAAAACGTGTGAGCAATAAGAGAAATCGATTACGGCTCGTCTTTCCACACAATCGGGTGTGTGAATCGGTGGGGAAAAGGGGAGTGGGGTAAGACACAGCGAGGGTTAGGTAGAGCTGTGCCACAGGCGGAAGGGGGACGAGGACGCGGAGACATGCATGCAGTTAATCGACCTTTGGCCACGGTAGACGCGGAGCATGAAAGAGGTTCTTCTGCGCGAAAAGCACCGACCTCCGTAGCCTGATGACAGTCATTTCTGGTGTTGGTAGTAACTGTTGACCCAATTGCTTCGGTCGGTTAGGTGGGACCTTAAAAATCACACGAGAGGCTTCGTTGGGGTCCACACGATGCCCAGAATCAAGCATGTGTGCGAGGATGAAGCTGTGTATACTCTTAATTTTGCCTTTCCTCAACCATGCCGAGAGCCACTGACTCATACAGCCAATATAACCTGCTCCACAGGAACAAGTGCCTTTGTACACTTAGCATAACTATCGTCACAATAAAAATTTCTTCCGCGTATCAATAAAAAGTCTTCTGTTCTTGCCCTAACTCGTTTTACTTTCTGCGAGAAACCAAAATTTTTGTCATATTATGGTTGTTGTTTACGCTCCGTTGGGCTTTTCAATATCTCTCTGCGAGTACTGAAAGTTCTCATTTTAAGACACGGTTTGCTGATTCCCGGAAGGTTTACGCTAACCGCGTAACTCAGTTAACTATCAGGAGCGATGAAGAAAACACGGACAGTTGTTGAGCAAAAAAGTGGGGGAAGCAAAGCAATCGCATTTTTGCGGAATAAAATTTGCAAACTTCCACTAGTTTCAGTTAACAAACAGAAGCTGTAGCCATAGTGATTTAGGTAAAAAAAAAACGTAGAAAAGCGGAGTCTTCAATCTAGTTTTTAAGCTTCTTCCTAGTTTCTCTGTCAGTTTTGTAGACGTCCTAACGCCTCCGTCATAATACCAGACACACTGGAACTAACGTCCGTGGAATATGCGAAAACATTTGCGTTGCTGATTACCAAGTTTCAAGGCAGACTACAAAAGTCAGCAGTTCGTGAAGAAAAATTCGCAATTTAAAAACCGTTTCGCAAGATGTCGGATAATCCGAAAGGCTTACTGACTTTGGGGTTTGTTTGCGCCGTTCATAAAACGTCATGTCGCTGCATTTACTAGTTTTGCATTCAAAGTTAACAATATGGCCCAAATCAGCTGCTAAATTTTATGAAACCCATAGGATTTCCTCTGAATACCGCGGAGAAATTTACAGTTTTCCGTACGCGGAAAATATACGGCTTGTAGCTTGGAAACCCTGAATCCAAGTGTAACGGCAGGTTAAGTTCAAAATTATTCGGTAATTGGAAAAGTTTTTTTAAAACCGAATCAAACCCTTTCTTCGAGTATAAAATTGGAAGAAGACGTACTTTTCTACCGAGTGAGCAGAAGATTGAATATTTTTATGCGTGCTTTCTTTGAAATATAATTGACTTTCTAAGGGCATCGAAAATCAATGGGAAAAATGCATGCTGCTTAAGTAGTCATTTTTACAGAGTGTAGTTCCTGAATGCAGCCGAAAAGAAGTTTGTTTAAAAGCCGACTTCCTGCGGTAACTGAATTATTAAAAAAGTATGCTGCACGATGATTATTTTTATAACCCTACTTAATTAATCTTTTCGAAACAAAAACGAATTTCGGAATTTCGGTTGACATTTCATGAGTTAGCCCACCTACTGTACAGTGCGTGACCGATCTCATGAAATGTTAGCCGAAATTCTGAAATGCGTCTTCAACTAGAAAGGATTAGTAAGGTGGTGTTGTAGTATTAATTACCATGCGTCATAATCCTATTGTATTTCGGACTAACCAAGATGTCGGCTTTTGAATGCACTTCTTTCTGACCTCCCACAGAAAACCTATTCGAAAAAAATGGCAACTTGAGCAGCATGCATTTTTCGATGGTTTTATAAATTCAAATATAGTTTATAGAAAATATGCACAAAAATATGCTTTCCTTTACTTGCCTGGTAGATAACCACATTGTCTTTATACTTTATGCCCTATAAAAGGTTATTTTTCGGTTTTAAAAGTTTATAATTATGAGGTTTTAAGACCATGCCGTGTCCATTTATACAGTATAACACGTGTCCCTCTACCAATGTTCCTCGTGAAGTGTAAACTGCAGTCCGTATCCATTGCAAAATTTTACGAAATCTATACAGTATCTTCTTAAAGGTCTAAAAGAATATATAATTTTCCTTACACAGAACGCATGCAGCTTGTAGACTGATATCGCTAAACGGCAATGCAATAGCTGATCAGAATCAAAATTATTCGAGAATTGGGAAACCTTTACAAGACCGAAAAAATAACCTTTCTCATGGTGTAACATGCGAAGACAATGTAATTTTCTACCAAAGTAGTAAAAGAAAGCAGATTTTTGTGCATGTTTTCTGTAAAATACCTGGTCGGGCGTGGTTTTGTAGCCCCACCTGACGTAAACAAACCCCAGTCACCTCTAATACGGGACCGGTGGTAATAGGGGTTTTTACAGGTGGAGCCGGGGAACGCACAGGCGACGAGGTCAAGTAGTTGTATGCAAACGGAAAGCTATTGGGAGTGCGTGGTTGTACTTTGAATGGTTGAAAAATAGTTGCGCTAACCCCTAACCCTAACCTTAACCCCTAACCAGAACTCCTTACGCTAACCCCTAACCTTAACTCTTAACCCCAACCCCAACAGTATTGTGTCCATCAGGTGGGGTTACCAAGCCACATCTTACCAAAGATGAGTGTTAATGACATAATTGACCCTTAGACACCTATAAAGACTGTTCATTTTGTACACTTTCACTCCTTTATGTAATTGTACTGGCCTGACGAAGAATTACTGAAAACACGTGTTAGCCAACTTGACCTTTGAATTTATAAGACCATCGAAAATCAATGTAAAAAATTCATGCTACCTAAGTAGCCATTTTTAACCGAATATGTTTTCTGCGGGATGTCAGAAAGAAAGCCATTCAGAAACCGACATCCTGGCGAGTCCGAAATACTACATGATTGTGCTGCATGCCGATTTCTATTACGACGCCACTTTATTAATCCTACCTAGTCGAAAACGCATTTCAAAATTTCGGCCAACATTTCATGAGATCGGTCATGCACTGTATGATATTACGTGAATCAGTCCAGTATCAACTGTACTTTTGACAAATTTCCCCATTTTTAATTACTCTATTTCTTCCATCACATAATTTCTACACGAACACTGTTTAGTTTATGTGAATCAGCGCGTATCTATTTCAGATTTCAACCCAAATCGCTAAAATTATATGGTTGCAAAATTAGCGAAAACTGTTGATCTTCGTCCTCTTATTAAAAACCCGGGAATCTGCTTGACTGCGTGGAAGTTTGTATTCTGGAAGTACTCATTGCAGGACTATATTTAATACAGAATTGCGCATCTCTCATTTGAACGAATTAAAAAATAAACCACTAATTAAGGAGCGCAATAGAAACGTTTGTGCAAATCCTTAATACATTGCAAATTGTCCTTCCCACCTCGCTCAGTTTTCGAAAAAAATCCTGTACGATAGGTGACCATGATTAACGGGGTAAGTTAGCAAACACGTACTGTGAAGCTGAATTTGTTAGAATTAATTACCCACAGACGCCATAAAACTCTGATGAATTGAACAAAGTTGTAAAAATTACAGTAACCAATAACCGAAAGCAAATATGAAGAAGAATTTTTTTCCAAAACATTTATAAAAACAAGCAGAGGAAACTACCCAGTGGGTTTCTTAGAATCAGGGGTGGTTTTCCCAGCTAAACAACATTTCTCTTTACTGCATCAAAAATAAATTAGACCTTGATAACTCGGCTGTGTGGAAAACCAAACGTGGGGGGGAACATCCAGCATTCCCTTCGTCCCACCTTGCGGGTAAACATGTGACCGCTTTTAATGAATTATGCGAAATGACGTGAAAACAGAGTGTCGACTTATGTAGTGCAAAACATAGATGTTTTGGCAGATTTTGCATAATTCATACTGATCCAACTGTGAAAAACTCGGCACCTCGGGAGGATTCGAACCCACAATAGCAAGGCGAAGGCTCTAGTACAGCCAGCGCTCTAGCCACCTAAGCTACGAGGCCCCGCCGGACGACACGAGTTTAATCACATTTGAGTCAAGTTACCTGCTCAACCCACCGCAAGGTCTGGAATCCACTAAATCCGATACTGTAGGCTGAGAGCCCAAGCCGGATTTCCTAAGTAATACATCTAAAATCCACCAGATGACTACCAGGCACGATTGGATAGAGCGTTGGCTGTACTAAAGCCCTGCCCTTGCTGTTCTAGGTTCAAATTCCACCAAGGCACCGAGTTTTTCGCAGTGTAAGACGAAAAAATCATGTTGGGGTTTTTTTTAATTCCGCCAAGAAAACTGCAAGTCTCTCATTTCCTATGAATGTTCACTTATTGATTAATTATCCTGCGGCACATAACAGCTAAAACGGTGAGCGTCATACTGCTGTTTTTTAATTCTCCCCGGAACCGTCTATGCATATGTGCAATAAACTCCAAACATAAACGTACGGACGCAAGTCAAATATTGCTTTTTTCCGGCGAATTATTTGATAGCATTTCATTTGTCGAGGTGTCTAGCCTCCACTTTTTGAACCCAGAGATGCAGCCATTTTACATCACGCAGCGCGCAACGACTGCATACCTTCCCTCCGCTTTTTCCTGGTGACATGAGCGCCTTGGAACAATTTTCGTCGTTATATTATTAGTGTCTTCCAGCTGCTCCGACGTAGAACAGTGTAGCAGAATAAAGGACAATTAGATTCTGTCCTGAGAAATTTCATTAGAACGACTTTTGGGAGCCAGCTTCTGATCTTAGGGCGATTACGAACAAGTGTAGGCGTTACTGTCAAATTATTAAGAATGGCAAAATCGACAGTGAACATGCTTGCGGAAAATATTTCGCCCGCTTTGGGGAGTGGTAAATGTATGCAGGTTAGGCGTACTTGCATGCAAATAAGGCAAGCATGAACAACTTGTGGGCGGTTATTCCTGATCGGCAGTACGTACGCCCAGACACTTTCTCGTCATTACAGTACTACTGCAGATTATTAGCTCGGTCGATTTCAGTATCCGGAAGCAACGTCACACACGCATCCGTCGGTCACCAAGAGGTCTATTTTGTTTGGAGCGCAGAGGATATATTCTGAGTTGTTTCCACTTCCCCCCTAATCAGGCATTTCTGCGCAATGGAGGCAAGCGCGTGACTCCAGTCAGGACTAATATACGGAGGCATTATTTAAATTAAGTCTTCTCGGTATCAGACTACGCTATCTGCGCATGCATGCTGATTAGTAGGCACGACTCTGCGTTCTGGCGAATAGCTGTGGGCAAACAGTAACAGAGTGAGGCTGTCGCGACGGCTATTGCCATAGGCAGGACGTAGCCACTACGACCTTTAGGTTCGGTCGCGAATAGACGCCAGTTGAGAGGATACCGCACACCGTACAGACGGATTCGAAAACTTGTTGGAATAAGTAAACAGCTTGAGGAGAAAACACGTCCGTCGCTGAGGGAGCGACGTGCCGAGTGATACTGGCGGCAGCGGCCCCGGTAAGAGTTGAACCCACAACAACAAGGGCATGGCCTGAGTTCAGCCAACGCTCTAACCACCTGAGCCACGAGGCCCCATCAGGAGCCATAAATTTAATCACATTTGAGTCAAGTTACCCACCCAGCCTACTGCAACGTCTGTAATCAACCAATTTTGATCAGCAAGCCGGCTGCCAAAAGCAGGATTTCCTAAGGAATCGATCAAGGATCCAACAGATGACTATCAGGTTCATCGAGGTCGCCGGATTTTTCACAGTTGGGCCAAAATAAATTATTTAGAATCTGCCAAAACACACTTTCAACCAAGTGAGAATGGTAGTCCTCTGGTGGATTCTAGTTTCCTAGCCGTGAAATCCTTCTTGACAGGGCAGCTTTAAATTTCTATGTATGGTACGTAGCAGAAAAGGTTGGTTCGCTGACTGGAACGTAGATGGAAGTTGTGCTAACGGCATTACAGAAGAAGGCAAATTCAAAACAGCAAAAACATTCGTTATTCCAGATTTGGCTGCAATCATGGCGATGTTTCCGAACCTATTTTCACACCTTTTTATGTTTGTCTACGGATGTATGCAGTTAGGAAATTGGTTAATCCTGAAATACAGGCAGCAGTATATCTGCGCGCGGACCCTTTCTTCGGGCTCCGTCTCATTTCTCCTGTTGTCGTTTGACTATTCGGAAGCAATGAAAGGACTGACTTAAGCTTTCCTACAAATTTTTGAAGTTACTTTCTTTTCAGAACTTCTTTCCTTTCGAGAACTCACTATACAGATTCTCGTCTCGACTGGTGTAATCCGCTGAAATGATGTCGCATGCTTCCGCCTGCGCATATCACGTGGTCCCGAAGTACCTCCTCCTTAAAAATACAGACCATTAAAGCAATTGAAAAGGCCCACGCCGATCTGTTTGGTTCCCAAAATCAATTTAGTTCTTTCCTTCGACGCTAAGGGTCGCGAACGTTCGACTACCTGCCAGCCAAAAGGTTTGGAAGCGCGTGCTTTGCCAGTATCAGCAAACCGTGGCCCTCCCAGCCTGGTATGCGCTGGCGCTGCCCTGACACCTGGTTCCCTACCGGTAGATACGCTTGAACTCTCGCTGGGTATGCAGGTGGCCGGCATGGCCGGCTAGCCATCCTCCTCCTTCTGTTGTTGCTGGTGGTAGTGGTGAAAAGTCCTGGGCAAGTGTATGTTGCGGACCGGGAGGTGCGGTTCCGGCCGCGCCAGCCACCTGCGCCCTCCCCCGCCTCTGATCCTCTCGACTCTATCTTGTCACCGGGTCCAGGTAGGGAGTGCGGAAGAGAGATTGCAGTAGATACTGCGCAAATCTACTATCACTAAAAACTAGTTCACGCGTAAGTCACAGTGCCCGTTGCACCTTGCACCACGGTGGACGTCGTCGGAATCGACAGTAGAACTGTCATACCTACCAGCTAGCATGGTTCTTACAATGAGCCTCGCGGTAGATTAGCTCGACCAGCACGGGGTCCAGATGAGTGTCCGGATCACGTTAAGCAAACTGAGCAGAATTTGCTCGTCCACAACAAATTACACACTTTGGGGTGATGTGGCATGCATATATGTAAGTCGTACGCCACGCCAGTCAATTGAACCTACTTGCGGTATCAGACTGCTAACTAGCTAAAACAATGGGCGGCAACGACGCAATATGCGAATGCGGAGGATAGGTCATCGTGTCGTACGTAACCAGCGGAAGTATGGGTGGAGCTAATGGATGGGAAAGAGAGCGGTAAAAAGAGATGAAGTTTGCGGAAAATATCCTAATTCCGTGAATAAGTTCAAATAAATCCGTGCATGACCTTGAAAGCCATCCGAAAAAGTGAACACTAACTAACTATAGCGTCTGCAAAATAAGACGCCAAGGCCAGAGATCAGGGCAACGAAATAACCAATAGAAACCCAAAGACGGATGACGATGGCGAATCCCATAAAAGTGTGAACGTCGACCCAACAGCACGACATAATGATGCAGAACGGAGGGGCGCAAAGAAGCCGCCAGGTTGGCCAACAATGGTAAAGTATACCAAACTAGCGTGTCCACCAACCAACAAACAAGCTGAAGGTGATAGATAAACGAAAATTTATGTTATCTTGCAAAAAGGCAATGACTCATTACGCAGTAATATGCAATATGCAAAGTTGGGTTGCGTGACCGATCTCATTAAATGTTAGCCAAAATTCTGGAATGCGTTTCCGACTAGGAAGGATTACTTAGGTGGGGTTTTTATATTAATTATTATGCAGCCTAACCCTATGACATTTCGGACTTGGCAGGATGTCGGCTTTTGAATGCACTTCTTTTTGATCTCCTGAGGAAACCACACTCGGTATAAAATGACTACATATTAAGCATGTATGTTTCCTATTGATTTTCGATGGTCTTATAACTTCAAATATATTTTGTAGAGAACATGGACAAGATATGCTTTCTTTTGCTCATTTGGTAGGAACTCACATTGGATACATATGTTATGCCCGAAGAAAGTGTGTATTTAGGTTTTAAAAAAGTTTCCCAATTCCCGAATAATTTTCAGCCCGAACTGCCATTGCATCAGCGTTTAGCAATTTCAGTCTACAAGCTGCATGAGTTCCACGTAAGGAAAATCATATATTCCTCTATGCCTATAAGAAGACTCCACATACAGTTCATGAAATTTTGCAATGGATCCGGTCTGTGTTGTACATTACATGAGGGGCATTAGTAAAAAGACATGTGCGGTCTTGCATGCATGGACATCGCACGGTCTTAAAAATCTCATAATTAGACACTTTTTTAAAACCCAAATACACGCTTTTTTCGGACATAAAATATGAAGATAATGCGATTTCCTTCCAAATGAGCAAAAGAAGGCATATTTTGTACATGATCTCTATAAAATATACTTGAATTTATAATACCATCGAAAATCAATAGGAAAAATGCATGCTAAATAAGTAATCATTTTTTACGAAAGTGGTTTCCGCAGGTCGAAAAGAAGTTCATTCAAAAGCCGACATCCTGGCCAGTCCAAAATGTTGTTGGGTTATGCTGCAAGATAATCAGTATAACAACCCCACTCAAGTAATCCTTCTTAATCGGAAGCGCATTCCAGAATTTTGGCTAACATTTCATCAGATCGGTCACGTACTGTAAGTCCTTTCCCAGTGAACTAGTGAATGGTGGAGAGAAGAGAGAGAGAGGGGGGTTGACTGTGGAACCTCTGTCCGCAAAACACTCAGCGCACATTCCTCGCCTTAAAAAATCTGATACGCTATTAAATTGTTGCAGTGGGTTAAAAGTCATAACTTTGAAGGCTGCCAACTGACGAAGTAACACAGTCCTCTCGGAACGTAGAGTCAGGCTCAATGTGTTCCTCTTAATGAAGCCGTGATGGTACTACCACTACTTTCGGATGATCCGATCCGACCACTTCTCGTTTCTGCAAAACCCTGATGCCCTGTGCAGGACCAGTTCGTACGTGGCACGCGTAGACGGATTCGTCCTGACTCTGTCTTGTCAGTGGTTTGTGAGCGATGAGAGAATGTGGTAGACACTGCAAGTCTTATTCGCGCTCATGCCACCGTCCCCGCACCCACCTCGCTGCG
>CACRXP010002389.1:0-11328 GCA_902702965.1 Spirometra erinaceieuropaei
CAGGCTTGGCCTTTCTTTATTTTATGATTGTATCTCTTCATTTCCACCGGCCTACTTAAAGTACCCAATCCAGTTGCTGTTCGAAGGTTCAGCTGGAAATATTTACAGCCGATTGGTTTGCGTTATTCGCACCGCTGTTACTGTGTTGAATAATTCAAACAAGCAAGAAAGCTTGAAACATTTGCACAGCGGTCTCTAAGCAATGATAACGCATGTATTTTTCGAAATATCTTGTTTCACATTTTGGGAATATTTGGTAGTCGTCTTTGTACTTTCTTTTCTGCCAGCATTCTGCAATCAGGGAATACCTCGGTTGGCAGTCATCGCTAAAGCTAATGAAGTAAAACGGACTCGTAATCATCGCCTGGAAAATTGCGGTCAGGCATATCTGCATAAGCCTCCTTCAACTAGTCGGTCTTCCTGCGAAGACTGCGACGAAAAACAAGATTTCAGAGAAGTTTCAACGAAGGAAGAGCGAGGGGCATCGAGTAGGAACGAGAACTTTTGAGACAGTCATGGCTGCTTAAGAATGTGGAACAAGGCTGGCGACAAAGACAAGCGAAACTGGGATGGCCACTTCTGGCTTATCAGCCGTCGTCAGTCGGCCATACACGACCCCCTCCCTCAGGTTTTTGCAACGTCAGGGATTGGGTATGACTGAGTGAAGACGAACAAGCCAGAAATGGTTATCCCGGTCCTCTCCTTGTGTCTGTCGGCAGTCTCATTCTACCCATAATACTAGTCGCTTTGCAACAGCCGGCTAGGCTCTAGACGGAGCCCCAAGGGCACAACGGGTGAGCGCTCATATATAATTGTTAATCGAGATTTAAGACAAGACCGAGAGAGGAGAGTACCCCGGAGGTGAGTTACGAAATAGTCGGAAGTGAGTACGGGACAATGTCCTCCTCGTGTCGGTTCTTTTTCAGATGACTTTGAATGCTTAGCCTAATCCATGAAAAAATGGCATGCAAACTACCGCGGCTAGTAAGGTCCCAGGCTGGCCACGACTCAAAAGGGCTCCACTGGCGCTGCTTTACTTTCTGGGACTTTTCTCTGAGGGCTGTTTGCAACTATATGAAGGCTGTTTACAGGGGCGCTGCGGAAGATCTGAGGAACAGGCAGCTTTCCCAGTAAACAACCCAATCGACCAGAGGATGCGCGCGCATTCAAAAGCGCACGTGTAGCGCGCACGCATACTTTGACAACAGAAATAAATACAAATGTCTCGGCTACCGTAAGCTTCAGTCGTGGCTGGCTGACAGCGCAAGTAACAAGGTCCAACCATGTCCTGAATGGCACAAAGGTGACTCCCTCGTGAGTGTGCTTATGGTTGAGCAAAGTTTGCTGGCTAACATCACAACCATCTTGTTCTAGTAGTAAAACGGTTGGGATGACTGAAGACGGGCATGCTCTTATTGTCCCATAAAACTAGAAATCCCGCCTGCGTGTCACACATAATCCGCTATGCGCCCAGGCCTCAATGAGGGAGACCCCGGATATGATATGATAATGAAGGCAATATTAAGAAGATGCAGTACCTTTTCCCATGCATCGGAGCCGGTCCAACCTGATCCCTGGCCCCAAGTAAGACCGATTTATCCCGTCAGTTGGCGACCTCCCGAATCGCGATGATCGCCGCGTCGTGATAATTTCATGCACGTCAGATTACTTAGGAAAAAAGTTATTCACGAGAGTTGAGTGCTCAAATCTGGAAAATGGAGTGAAACTCCAGTTTGCGGAGGCAAGGGAATAAGGTTCAACCCCCACTAGCGTCCAAACCCTGACTAGTGGCGGGAAGAATCACAAATAAGCGGCACGGTCATTTCACCGGACATATTTAAATCCCTCCGTAAAGAACTGAGAAAACAGCGGAGGTTACCACAATGATGGCACGGTTTGTCAAAAAGCAAAATAATATTGAGAGCGACATTAAAGCAAAAGCAAGATAAACTTAGTGTGAAAGTAGTATCACGTGCTGGCACACAACTGCCGCGGGGAAAAATGTGAGGGTGAGGAAATGCTACGCGGTCTGGTAAAACATCGGCAAATGATTACACAGAAGTGGGAAGAAGGACAACCACGGAGATCAAGAACTAAAGTTAGATGACTGGCTGCGTCTGTGCGAACAAAGGAAGTAATGAGAGCGAGTTAATAACTAAGTTTAGCGCCATAACAGGAAGAGTAATTGGCACAGACATGCATAACCGATCGTTCTTAAGTGTTTCTGTTCTTTTTAATAACAAGGGCAACATGATATAAAAGTACCATCAGAACGGCTGGAGGACACAGGCAGGGGGGACTAGAAAGAGTGCACCAGTTCACAGGGGTTCGACCAGCTGCGGCCCTATGTTCGGAGAGGAGAGACGTGAACTCCGGTAATAGGCTAATTCCGACAATGACAACACTCGCGTGGGAAGAACAGTAAGGAGTGTTTTTGACGCATAGGTGGTGGGATGGTGACAGAACAGTGGCTTTAAGAGCCGGTCTTTGGGGACGCTGGTTTCACGGAACTGGAATCTGTCTTCGGGCCAACCAAAAGATAGGTCCGCATATCCCCTTTACCTTTCACGAAAACATTACCGCGATACTCAAAGTCATAGCGTGAAGAAAGCCGCTGCGAGACTTCTTCAGTTACCTGTATACGCGCCTTCTGTCCGGTGGAGTACATGCGGCTGGCCACATTGACAGCGTCGCCCCAGATGTCGTAAAGCAGCTTTGTTGTTCCGATGACACCGGCAGTGACCTCACCAATGTTATAGCCGATTTTCAGCTCAAAATGGAAGCTAAACATCTGCTGGTTAAAGTCTTCCAGGATCCTAATCAGTTCGATAGCGAAGTCCATGAGGGCGTAGAGATGGGCGTCTGGACGACGATTACGACTCCGTTCGGCCACATTTAGCCCCGACGCGGCCATAAAACACTCGGCGATAGTCTTGATCTTCTCCACATCCTTGAAGCGCGATGAGTGTAAGAGATGCTCAAAGTCCGCGAAAATTTCGTTCAGAACACGCAGCATCTCCTGGCCACCATGATATTGCTCATCATAGAACTCGGAAAAGTTGGCTATCGAGGCGAATATGACACCGGCATCCTTCACATGCTGAGAGTACTTGTTTGTTTTACGCAAATCGGTCAGTACGTAGCGCGGGATAATATTTTCTAACAACCATTCACCCTGCATCTTTTCCAGTGTGATAGCCTTCTTTGCACAGCTAGCCTCAAAGTCGCGATTAAAGTTGGCTCGGAAGCTGATGTCAATCTCTCTGTTCAGGGCTACTACGAGAACGAGATTGAGAAGGATGACGACTGTCATTTCCCAGGGAAAGAGGTTGCTGGTAGCCGGAGCGGCCCAGACTGGAACTGACTGGTTCGAGTGCACGAATGACGTGAACAAGAGTGCGCGCTCCCGACAGGCAGTAACGGATCCAAAGGGCCAGTGCACAAGCAGGAGGACAATCAGACTGACAGCACTAGCGCACAGGGACTTGGTCCAGAAGGAGAAATTGGGGAAGAGGGTAAAACTGAAAGGCATGATGCAGTAGAGAAGGCCGTTAATTACACGATATTCGGCCAAGGCCTCGAAGGGTTCGCTCGAGTCACCGTTACGATTGGCCCAAAAGAGGCAGGCTTGAAAGTTGGCTAGGACAAAGGCCGCTGGACAGCAGATCAAGATGGCGCCGAATATGTTACGCCCATACCACTGGAAGGCGGAACGGTGAGCTCTGAAAACATTCTGTTTCCAAATGGCCAGCTGGACTGACTGGGAACCGAGGCTCCACGCAACGAGGTCAACAAGCACCAGAAGGAGAAAGGCCAGATTCACGAAAATGCCGACGCAAGCAAGGACAATGGCGGCGGTGGGGATGAAAGAAATGTCGCTAAGACAGGGAAAATTAACAAAGCACGCAATAAGGAGGGATATGAAGAAGAGAAAGTGCGCGACAGCATTGACTGCGGGCGATATACGAGGGGTCGCAAGAGTGAGCTGAAGAGAGCGACGAGGGACTCGCAGTACCTGTTGTCGATAAGCCCTTTCCAACAAGGGGTTAGCAAAACAGAGTGAGAAAGCGGAGATTGGGGGGAACTTGAAGACTTCTTCAGGCTTAGAAAAGGCCAACAAGGCCTCCAGCATTTCGACGTCGGTGCTGTTGAACTTAACGTTTGGTTCCGACGTCCCAGCGGCGGCGGTGAGGGATAGCTCGTTCAGTGCAGGAGCACTGACGGGATCAGTCCTACTTGGCTCAGAAACGAAGGGTATGCAAACTGAGCCTGCAACCTCTGCAACGCTTATTTTCGGGGTGGTGTCATCCTGAAAGAGATAGACGAAGGAAAACATTTCGCAAATAGCATGCTAGAGTAGCTTTCTGGTAGCAAGGAAAGGCGCAAAGGAGTTCTGAAGACAACAGAACAAGCAGAGAGACCCTTGACAGACCCATTTATTCTACTCCGGAAGTGCACAAAGAAAACGTACACTATGTTTGTGAGAAAGGTGATGACAAAACCATGAATCGTGGCATGAAAGTGGCAAAAGACCGTTCGGTGGCATGCCGTGCCTTCACATGAAAAATATGATGCACTTTACTGTATATGACATGGGCTAATTAAGGCAAGTAAGGAATAGACTGAGCAAGGGGGACATTTCAACGCCACCTCAGAGTAGACGCATTTAGAGTCTAAGACGTGTTGAAAGATGATTTGTGGATTTGTTTGCAAATCGTTGAACAGTAGTTACTTGTGGTCTCAGCCAAAAAATCTGCTCTTAAGACTTATGCATAAATGACTAAATAAGACGTGACCGTGTGGGACGGAAAGCGTCCTGCGTAATCGCTTAACAAATCTGACAAACAGTGCGTTCGAGTGGACCACACATCCAAAACGTGATAGTGCCGCCACATGTATCTCCAGTAAGGACATAAGTTAGCATATCGTAGGAAAGGTGTTCGTCAGTCAAGGTTACAAGACGTGCTCGCCCAGTTTTTCCTTGGAGCTCAATCACCGTTCCTGATCGGTGAACGTCCTTCCTATGATAGTGGTCCAAATCACAACCGACAGGGCAGCCGGTTCGTGGTTCAGTGGTATAGCATCGGATCTAACGCTCAATGACCAAAGAACACGAGTTCGAAGCCCAGATCAGACTTGGTGTTGAGTATGCATGTCTTTAACTAAAACTGTGTAAGTAAAGAACCAAAAAAAGGCTCGCGGTCATATTTATAATGATGGACGTTCAAAATCTACTGCGAAGATCGTAACTGATATGAGTTCAACTTTAAAACAGTACAATTACAGTAAAACGTCTCACCTTCCAACTGGCATAAAACGTTAAGGCACCTTGGCCAGACTACTGAAATTTTCTAGTTGTCATTTTCAGGCTCCTAGAGGCCAGGAAGGCCGTACTTCTAGAAAGATGGGATAGCAGCAAGTCTATTAGCACAGGCCATTTAAGCGCCCATCGTGGATAATTTAAGAGATTCGGTCAGTCTTAAGGAGCTTGCCAAAGCTGGGGGGCGTCATCCGGACAGTCGTTTCACAACCACTTGACATACTGGTCGTCTGTCAGCATTATATCGAAGGGCACGATTAGAGAATTATTCCCTATATACGTTGGGAATCATGTTTCTCAGTTTGCTATCACAAAGGCTTCACCTAGAGGCATTACGAGTTGTCATTTTTTGTGCACCATAAGCAGGCTTATTGGGCAGGAGGGCAAGCTCAGAGGGTTTTTGGACTGAGAATGTCGGTATATATCAGAGACGAGGCAGTGCAAAAAGGGTGGCCAGAACAAAAACTAACCTTTTGGAGGGAGCTCCGACGTGCCTTGAACGACGAAAGTGAGACAAACGTCAGAAAAAGAGTGGATGGACAAAAAGGAGGTGAAAGTGAATGCGACCATTTCAAACAAGTTCAAAAGAATGCTCACATCAATTACTCCTTGGGGAAAAAAGACGTATATGTACTCAAAGAGGACACAAGAAACGGAAACCGCCTCGGATTAACAGAACGAAAGTACGAAATCCATTCAACAATAATTCTAGGAATTTCGACCTAAGAGCGCTAGGGAAAACGGTGAACCGTCAATGGCATAAGCAACATGCGGGTGTCTGAACAGTTTGTCCGAGGAGGAAAAGTCTGTAAAGATTGACAGATTTTAGATATGGATCGCGTGAGGGGTACCGGAAAGTAATGTCCTTTTTTGCAGTCAAAATTTGAATGTTACTAAATTTTTAGGTCCATTCCATTTAAACTATGGGTCTTTGTAAATCAGTGAGGTCTTGATTTTAGGAGTTGATATAACATCTGCCTTTTAAATTGTACCTAACAAAGTGGGAGATATAAAATCTGAAGGTAGTTATGTTCGCCACTGTAGGCTGTATGAAGTCCTCAAGAGGGACAACGCAACATCGAAACAATCTGTGGTGTTTATTTAAATGCTTTAGATGCCCGCAAGTGTCAGCGTTGTTACACAAAATTCCAATTGAGCGATTTCGACTTCTCAAATGACCATCGACCGGGCTGACTAGCGGAGCTGGGCAATGACGTTTTGGGCGCAAGTGTTGTGGCAAATCGTCCGACCATCCAGGTATTATCGGAAGAAAATACATTCGCCGTGGCCTACCGAACAGGGATACCTTCAACAAATGAGGAAGGCCAATAGAGTTTGGGCCTCGGACCAAATTTTGATGGTAAGCAGGGCCCAGCATTTCACAATCTGTAGCTCTTGTTAAGCAGACAGGAAAGCAAACCATTTCTTTACCGAATTTTCCACGGAGATGAGAAATGGATTCTTGCGTCAAAAGCGGGCTCGCTCTTAATTTCCAGATGGGCAACAGTAATTAACAACAACGGCGATCATGCAACTGATAAAAGCAATAAAACGTTTTCCGGCCAACACTTGTCTTATCACTTATTAAAAAATGACAACTTTCGGTACCCCCAGGAGTGAAAGAAACAACCGGGGAAGAAGTTGGGTAGAAAAAGTTTCGGTCATTTCTTTCATAAATCAAGGGCCGCTGACTATTCAACTTACAGTATCTAGAACAACGACTGGCTTGTCATCCAAACGTCTGACGACGAAATATGTTTTAATGACTGAAAAAAGACAGAGGGGTAATCAGTGATGTAAATAAGAATCACTAACGTTTTGGTAGGTACGTTAACAGACAAAAAACAGTAGACGGGTAAGAATTCTCAACGCGTGGCTAGAAATGACTAGACGGAAGTCAATTTCGATCGATAATACGAAGGATTTAGACAGTCATAAAAGTTCTGCGAAAATTCCCATTTTACGATTGAAAAGTCAATTGGCTAACATATGTTTTCGGTAAATTCTCATCAGACCTGTAAATTTACAAGGGAAGTGATCAGTCTAATTGTCGACAGGGTGCTAGCCACAGCCGAAGCAGTGGCCATTCGGCTGACGAACCCAGCACCCTGTTGTCAGAAGACGCTGACACAAGGAGTCTGTCTGCCCCGGCCGACTCCAGACGGTGATCGCACGCCATACCGACGCACTGAGAGCAGTCACATGCACTCACAGCGCCTACAATCCAACCGGAACCCCTCTACTTCCCCCCCCCCTCCCACTACTCCCCCCCCCCTCCCACACCAACTCCAGCGTCCTCAACACGCTGACTCCGTCATGCGGGCGGCGTGAGAACATGGAGTCCGATTAACTCTGCCCCCGAGACACATTTATACCCTGTCGACAATTAGACTGATCACTTCCCTTGTAAATGTACAGGCCTGATGAGAATTTACCGAAAACATATGTTAGCCAATTGACTTTTCAGTCATACAAGAAGCAAGGAGAAGAACATTGAATTTTTACCCCAACACACTTCAAACAACTTTAAGAAAAATTTGGAAAGGGTCGCCACTTCGTAGGTGTCATTTGAGGGGAAGTTAGTGCCACTGACACTGACACAAAACACTTAGGTAACTGAGGCTGCAGGGGTGTTTAGTTTAGATGAGCAGTGACCTTAAAATGTCCCCGTGAAAAACTTTACTCCGGTCTTCAGCATCGAATTCGGCAGGAAGTGGATGATTAACAGTAGTAAGCAGCACGACACCCACAACGCATAGCCAAATGTGGACAGAGAAATACAAGTCCAAAAAGCCGACTTAGGAGAGCCTTGAGCAGGCTACAAAAATGAAGATCAAGATTAACGTACGCGCTTGGTCCTGTGTATGCTTGATTGCATAACGTTGCTCTTCCTTGTTGAAAAACTCCACAAGCACTTTAATCTGGCGTATGTCTAAGAGAGAAAGTTGTAGTGAAAATAAGGAAATCAGCTTCAAAAAATGCATTAAAACAACAGGAAAATTACAATTATTTATATGTTGACAGCGAAAGGTACAGTGCGTGACCGATCTCATGAAATGTTGACCGAAATTCTGAAATTCGTTTTCGATAAGGTAGGATTGCTTAGGTGGGGTTATGATACTGATTAGCATGCGGCATAATCCTTTAGCATTTCGGACTCGCCAGGATGTCGGCTTTTATATGCACTCCTTGTTGACCTCCTGCAGAAACCGTACTTGGTAAAAAAATGACTACTTAAGTAGCATGCATTTTTCCTATGGATTTTTGATGGTCTTATAAATTCCAATATATCTTATAGAAAACGTCACAAAAATAAGCTTTCTTTTGCTCATTTGGTAGAAAATAACATTGTCCTTGCATTTTATGCACGAAGAAAGTGTATATGTAGGTTTTAAAAAGTTTCTAATTGTGAGGTTTTTAAGACCGTGCGATGCTCACGCATACAGGACCGCAAATGTCCGTTTACTATTGCTCCTCATGAAATGCACAACACACCTCGGATCCATTGCGAAATTTTATGAACTTTATGGGGTATCCTCTTAAAAGCATCGAGGAATTTGTGATTTTCCTTACGCGGGAAGCATGCATCTTGGTGGCTGAAATTGCTGAACACTGATGCAATGGCAAATCAGGTTCAAAAATATTGGAATATTGGGAAACTTTTTTAAAACCCACATATACACTTTCTTTGTGCATAAAATGCAAGGACAATGTTATTTTCTACCAAATGAGCAAAAGAAAGCTTATTTTTGTGACGTTTTCTATAAGATATATTGGAATTTATAAGACCATCAAAAATCCATAGGAAAAATGCATGCTACTTAAGTAGTCATTTTTTTACCAAGTACGGTTTCTGCAGGAGGTCAACAAGGAGTGCATATAAAAGCCGACATCCTGGCGAGTCCGAAATGCTATAGGATTATGCCGCATGCTAATCAGTATCATAACCCCACCTAAGCAATCCTACCTTATCGAAAACGAATTTCAGAATTTCGGTCAACATTTCATGAGATCGGTCACGCACTGTAAGACGGAATGAGAATGTTGCACATGATTAAAAGGAAAGTACGTTGTATACGATTGAATAAGGGAATTTTCGGTAATCGAACGCTTAACGAAACTGAATAGAGCGTTAATTTGGCAAATAGCTACATTTGCAACTTCTTAATCGAGTGCTTTCATACAGAAAATAGCCAAGTTCACATCATTCAGGCATGACTCCATTTGGGCGGAAGTAAACGTAACCTTGAAAATAGGCGATTTCCTAAACTAATACCTGTCATAGACCACATTCGCGCATTTGTGCGTATTTCTTCAATGGAAAGAATTAATTTGGATGATTTTTTTTTTACCAGAACAACTGTTGTCAACTAGAAAAGTGACTACGCACCGCATACAACAGGTAAGGCTAGATGCGGATGAACATGATACTTTTGGAGAGATAGAAGTTTACTCTAATTTAAAAAACCCAAATTGTAAGTCAGTGTAATTTTATTCCCTGAAATGAAATCATTGTCCTTCCAGGCAATACTTTGCTGCAACATGCTTGTGAAGAACTTCAAAAACCATACACTAGTCACTGGCATTTCAAGGACGTTAGGGAATGCATCAAAGTCCATCGCGGCAGAAAGCATATTGCAATTTTACGGAGAATAAGCTGTCCTGAAGTGGTATGTTTATGATTGCATTTGCAAATTGTAGTCCCATTTATTAATCGCGACAGTTCGACCGTCATGACCGACGATGTCCATTGTGTGCGCCACAGCAGGCAGGGAGCAGGGACAGTGACTTGAGCATGAGTTAGTTTAAAGTGAGACTGGACTTGCGACGCGTCTACAGAACTCTCTCCTCCTCTCACATCTCGAGCCGGTGTAAAAACAGAGTCAAGAAGACCGGAGGCGGGAGAAGGCGCGGCGAAAAAACCACAACAAGCGTACCACTACACCTCTTGGTCCACAATGTACACTGACGAGGATTTTATACGAGAAAAAAAGGAGGGACGCCTCGAATCCCAGCTGGCGCCGCGTGAGCCTGTAACTGGGCATCTGCGCAATCCAAACACCAAAAACTACATCGGATTCTTGTAACATCGTCTTAAGGAATACACAGTTGAACATCAGGCAACTATCTGCATATTACAATAATTTCTGAAGGATATTAGCACCAAAAACTACCCCAAAATATTTAAACGCTACTTATGCTATTTTATTTATTTACCAGTTCGCATGGACAGGCCTAATCTACGACTACAAAGTAAGCTTATTTATTTGAGATAAATTTTCGAACTTTCGGCATTTACGTTTTATGAGCACAAATTGCTATTTCTAACCAATATAATATTACTTTCAATATTTCGTTTGTGTGTTTAGCTGGCTGGAGGTCGTTCAGTATTAAGTGAGAGTTCTAGTAGATGCGTTTGGCCTGGGTATCCGATTGGTTAGACACTTTTCGTGAACTTACGCATAGTTCCATCACCTACGGTGGAGGGTCTTCGTCATCTAATGTTTTTAAGCTGTCGGTCGCAGAGCAAAAGGCGCGGTGGAAAGTTTACTAGCACTTTTAAATTCTGTAAATGTATCTACACAGTCGAATTTCGAGCATAGAGGACATTTTACTGGTGGATTTGGACTCAGAGCTGGCGGAGACGACCAAAGGCAGCGGAGGTTGGAGTTAGAGAGTTGAGAAGAGGGAATTAAAACATGTCATAATCGAACTGCGTGTTTACACCGGGCTCGCGGTGGACAATAGTCTGGCTCCGACAGGCTACAGCCTGTACAAATGCGCACTGCGTATAGTCTCAGACATTGTTACGACACAATATAGTAGCAAATTGCCACAACTTTCCGACGTACGGCAGTATCATACAGACGTTTTCAGGTCATCAAAGCTTGTATATTTGCGTACGTGTATTGGCGGGAGGGGGAATAACAGAACACGATCGTTTGCCAACATGCCTTCTACGAAGGCTCTAAATTGGAATTCACATGGACCTAATACAGAATGGTTCC
>CACRXP010002390.1:0-11294 GCA_902702965.1 Spirometra erinaceieuropaei
AATTAGAATACATTTTCAGAACCTAAATGCACGCTTTACTCAGGTAAAAAATACAAAGACAATGCTGTTTTTATCAAAAAAATTCAAAGAAAGCATCTGCTGTGTGCGTTTTTTTGAAAAACATCTGAATCTAAGAGACCGTCCAAAATCGATGCAAAAAATGCATTCTGTTTACGTGGTCTTTTTTTCCAAAATGTGGCGTTTACAGTAGGTCAAAAAGAGTTGTTTTCAAATGCCAACATCCTGGCAAGTGCGAAATGTTATGGGATTCTGTCGTTTGATAAGCAAAATAACAACACCACTTAAGTAATTCTTCCTAATCCAAAACGCATTTCAGTATTTCGGCCAACATCACACTAGATCGGTCGCGCATAGTACATCGACCTCACTCACGAAACTGCTTTTAGATCTAACTATTAAGTGATTTGTTAGTATTCCTATGGAACCAAATGATAGGAGGATTGCGGTTTATCTTATGTTGCAACATATGTGTATTTCAAATTTGAAACTCTCAGCATATTTCCGCGTATATGAGCACTCAGCACATTTGAAACGCTGTTGTGGCTATCACAAGACTGCTGTCGGTGCAGATTTTGCTGCGATGAAAAATCAAACCCTCCTGCAAAGCTGCAGACCTTTAAGATTATGTCAGAGGCAATACTACGGGCTGTAAGCACTGTCTGGTTAATTTGTCCTGAAATAACACCTCCACTGGCATCATTTCAAGAGGGTGAACTGTCATGCGCTGGATTTGGGCAGTATCTTTCATTACGGTTCTCTACAGACGTCCTCGGACGGAGATCCGAAATATGTGTGTTGTATATTGTGAACTCAGTATCACATCGAGTTAAGACCACGTTCAATTTAACAATCGCAGATTGCTGCTTTGGCCTTTGCATCACGATCGGGGAAAACTGAGGTGTTTGATTTTCATGGCACTGCACGTCAAAATAAATATAGCAACTTAACCATTGTCATGAACACATCCAGGCCAGTTGTCAAAAAGCAGTGGTTTCTTGCCATCTCTGATTTAATGCTGTTTAAATCGCAAACGTACAAACATGTCAAAATATTAACATTATCAACGTGTGTATATAATCCAAAATAGATTTGCAGTAACCTTCGGATCAACGTTCAGTATATATATATAATACATCAGTGAGCAAGTCAATGGAAGTTGAACGACATCCACGTCCATCACCACCAGCTTCATGTCATCAGTATGACAATCTACACTCGATTATTAATGGTAGGTCTTCGCAATGCACAATTAATAAAAAAATTATATAACGTACCGATTGGTCTACCCAGCAACAGCTGTATACAACGGGATCAGGAAAATCACATGTGTCATTCCTGATACTGGTGTCACCACATCCTCAGGTCTGCTGCCGTCTGTCAAAACGATTACTGAATGCAAATGAAGACCACAGTGCACACACACTTTTGATCTTTCGACGCGCAGAGGCCGGTGTTCGGTTACGTTATCGTTATCCATCACGTAACTTTGAGTAGTAGTTGACTATCGGTCAAACTGTTCGAAAACATCATTAGCTAACGAATAAACAGATGCTGGTAGAGTTGGTTCTGGATCATGCTCTACTAACACCACCATTAGCAGAAAATAAGATCCGATAGGCATATATGTGTTTCTTAAACCTTCGTGAACTGTATTGATGTTCGATCTGCAGAAGACTATGTATCACTCTATTTAACGACAATAAAATTTTTGCGTTTGAGAAGACAAGGTTAGCAGAATAACGGCTTCTCATTTTTACATTTGATTTTGCAAAGGATGATTGTAATCTATGCCAAAACGCCCACGGAATATTTTACTGTGTTCTAGATTGCTTTACGAAATAATTTTTTACCGATCATCAAGTGTGCACTTAACTATCCTGAAACATACTCTACGCAGCAAATCGCGCATTTCGTGCTACCTCGTTTACCCAATATCAATTTGTTATTTATCTTAAACTATTCCAAATTTTGAGGCCCATGAAAGTGCCATAATTTCAAAAAATTTAACGAGGGCATTGAGGAAGACCAGCTTTAATTTTCAGTTGAATTGACGGACTCTCACATGTAAAAGCAGCTACCTGTAGTACGGGACCGGTCATAATAGGCGTTTTAACAGGTGGGGCCAGGGGTGCAAAAGCGATGAGTTCAAGTAGTGGAATAAAAAAAAGCTATTGGGAATGCGCGGTTGAACTTTGGGTGGTTTAAAAATAATTACCATAGCCTCAAACCCTAACGTCTCACTCTACTGCCCATCCCCTAACCCAAATATCTAACCCTAACTGTCAACCATATCCCCTTACCCTAACCTCCAACCCCAACAGTATTGTGCCCATCAGGTGGAACTACACTTGTCGTGTAGTTAAGCTTCTGGGAATATTTTATTTACGCGTTCATAATCAAAGAGCGGAGTTTAAATGCGACCAATACCAGTGGAAATGGCCTCAATGTATAGAGAAAGGCATATTCTTACGTTTACAGTAGAAAAATATTAGTTTTACTAGGAACGCGAAAGAAACGGCCGAAAGTGTAAAAGTTTTACTTGGCCCCACTGTGCAGAAATGCAAAGTAAACAGAGATCCGCCAACCAAGTGCAGTAATAAAGCACTTCTTAAATAGGCAACTTATTAAACAAAGTTTATTATTGAGCAAAGGCATATTCGTTGCGGACTTTCGTTCTGGCCAGCCATTTTTCTGCACTTGTGACCCAAACGACCATCTTCGTGACAGGAGCGCCCAAACAATCATTATTTCGACAAATGCCTCTAAGAATAATCTTATGTTAAAGTTCTCAACAAACGGATAATTCAGAATCTGTCTTTATTGGCGATCGGGTGAATACACTGAAAATCATGAAGTCTTCAGCAACATTTCGAGGCCGATCTCAAACTCATCGTAATCCAATACGAAGAGAAGGTTAAATTAATTTAACGGGAGAAATATTCTCTTTATAATCGCAAAATGGTATGCTTACGATCACGTCTAACAGTTCTATTTAAATTAATTAGGCACCGACCAGCCTCATGACATGTCAGCCTATGAATAAAATTGATTCTACGGCGTACCCATAGGTGAAAGCAAGCGAAATCCAGCTTTACTTGTTGAACCCTAACTCATTTACTTGGAACAAATAAAAAACAGAAATCACTGCAAAAATGTTCCGGAATCTACACTCAAAATACAGGCATTTGACATACAGTCTATATAAAAATCACACTACTTATTAAAGGATTTTTAGATGTAAACGTCCCCTAAAAACTGTTTTTGGACGATATTTTATGTCTGCATTCGTATTGATTGTGTTTGTGGTACGAGAATACATTACGGGCATCTAAAAACGAAGTTTACTTAATTAGAGACTTTTCTGACCATTTCTAAACAACTCAACATTGCCTTTAACATTTCTTTTATGTCTTTAATACTTTTAACCCTGTACTAAATTAGCATAGAAATCGGACTCATGAAGTCGTCGGTTTGTATGTGATTAGCAATCTTTCGTAAATGTCAACACATTTCATGAGTTAGGTCACTAACTGTAGGTCCAAACCTGTGTGTCAGGCTGAGCTACGATAAATCACTGGTGCTGTGTGTTTTCGACATAGGCGCTGATCGGATTTAAATCAGAACTAGCAGGAAGTGGTCGGCTCGGTGGTCGAAATTCTCAACTTAACTTTAAGCGTTCGTCGACCAATGATGATACCGTCCAAATGGGAGGGAACTTATTTGTGCAGTTACCCATCCAGTCGAAGGCTCAATAAACAGTGATTTGTGCATGTAGTAGAGAATAAACTCCAACCTGTATTCTTCCCCATTCAGAAAGGTCTAAATTACATCTGCTTGTTCATCTCCCCTGGTGTTCCCAACATTAGTCTTTGGTATCTGTGTTGGTAGGTCAAACGCCCGGATGTATCCGCAGCTTTTCATTTATTCGGCCATTTAAACACACCAAGCTGCCAATTCTCAATTGTTATTTTGCCGACAGCGGTGAAATGACGCCACGCATGTAATCCATATAATTTCACCAAGTTCCTGACTTTCACAGTGATCGTTCCATCCCAGCAAATAAAAGTTAGTGGTCGAATGTGGCTATGTTGCACCACCTGCGGTAAACAAGCCCCAGCTACCTGTAATACGGGACCGGTCATAATAGGCGTTTTAACAGGTGGGGCCAGGGATGCAAAAGCGATGAGTTCAAGCAGTTGAATACAAAAGAAAAGCTATTGGGAATGCGCGGTTGTACTTTGAGTGGTTTAAAAATGATTACCTTAGCCTTAAACCCTAACGTCTCATTCTAATGCCCAGCCCCTAACCCAAATCTCTAACCCTAACTGTCAACCATATACCCTTACCCTAACCCCCAACCCAAACAGTATTGTTCCCACCAGGTGGGGCTATATAATCATATTCTACCAAGTTTATTTTAGGGCACTATTCAATCCGTTTGGGACAGAGAACAGCACTGCAGATTACAAAGTATCTGATGGCCAATATCACAGCAGAACCTGCATAAACCTTCGTAACTCGGCGTCCTCGCAAATGTTCTCAAGGAATGCAGAAGGAAATACACCACAGTGGTTGACAAGGCAGCAGCCAAGTGTGCAAATATCGTCCGTTGGTGCATTTTCAGGCCGCGATTCAATTCATCTTTCTTTTGTAGGTCTACAAGCTTGGGTGACATGCTCTTTTCATTGTAACGTCCACTGAAGACTCATGATTTATATTAGCACACTTTTATGTCGGTTAGCGAAGGAGGTTTCTGACCAATAGAGTTTTGCTCCAGAATACTTTGTGTGTTGACAACAGTTTGCTACCAAGAGAGATTATCGACCCGGATCTTTTACTTTTGATAACCGGACATTGTCGCGTCAGGGAGCTGAAAGCAGGGAAGGGGAGTATTTGATTGCAATGGACACGGTGCGGGGTAGTTTTACGCCGAAGCAAGGATTCGTGGGGAAGCGTCAAACAGTTCGTTTTGGTGGGTACAGGGGATGATGGGCTCCATAGCAAGCAGACCGTCAGACATAGGCCTGATGCCACTGCTGTCGACCATTGAGGGGGGAGAAAATCGAACGGGGGTCATGGGTAGTGAAAGGCGGATGACGTTTGTAAATAATACAAATGCATATATACCGGGATCGTCAGCTAACTGAGGGAAAAGTAAACGTTGAGGAAAATGTTAATAAGTTGGGCTCGGAACCGCGGTCCTGCTTTGTCAACAACTCATCACTTTCGTACTCGTATTTACTCCAGTAGTCCTAGCGCTGCTTGCAGATGCTTTCAATTCGAGGTGCTTCACGGACTTCTGCGATAATAATTCCCAATTACGTAAAGGTCCGGGCTATGACTTAGATCTAGACTCTAAAGTTAGGGTTTAGATTTAAGGTTTATGGCTTAGGGTTAAGACAGGGCTTCAGGTTAGGGTTTCGTGTTAGGCTTAGAGATTGGGTCTAGGATATTGGCTAGGAACTGGGGTTAAGCCTTCGGTTATGTCTTAGAATCATGGTTTAATTCAATAAACTCCCATTTCCTGCTACGTTCATCTACGGCTTAGATCTGATTAGCAACATGTTTGTGCGGTTCCGTGTCGATGGTCTTGACTGGTCAATTACTATTATTCCTGGTAGAGTTGGTCTTTTCTAGCTTCCTGCATCCAATTTCTATACTGCGCGTTGCGTACACTGAAATTTATTATCCGTTAAACGGCACTGGAACATTTACCTATAACACATGAGTTTTTCCCTTCATCTCCGCATATTCCCCGCTACTTTCCTGCAGTCCCAGCTGTAAACCCTTATTATCACAGCTGCGTATTGGATGCAATTGGGCTACTCCATTTACCATGCACAAAAATCTTCGCCGGAAACAACAATAGGTTCTCACAGAATTTAGCAAACATGTTCTCGCTTGCCCGACAAAAAATATTTTTCAGTTAACTCGTCTTCATGCTTGATAAAGTCTCCCTCTGTTCTGTCTTTCTTCTGCAGTCTAAATAACCCAGGAATGACTCGTCACAGTACTTAATAATTACTGCGTTTCCGATTTTCGGGTACCAGTGTGTTTTTGGCCGGACCGGCCACTGCGGATCTCATAAAAATGCATTTTCTTTCGTGAAACTGTATATTGAAAGAGAGGACGTTTGATTTCTTTTTTTAGCTTGTTCTGGCCAGGGTACGGGACATTCTGAGCGTCCGAGTACCTGTAGTCTGTTAAATGCCTATCAAGTCAATAATACATTACGAAATGCCTTTGTTCAAAAAAGTATTATTTCACCTGGAGACAAATGCATTTCAGTTAATATCAGCAAACCAGCACTATGCCGTCAATTCACAGCATAAATTAAAACCTTGCCCATGACAAAGTAGACCCAACAACATCTTGTATTTGATGAACCAGAAGCTGAGTATGAAGGAAAGTTTTAATTGTGACATCCGAACCCGACTGACATACAGGCGGCGGATCAGGGACTGTGAAGTTCGGCTCATATTCTGATGAGATTAATGCGTGCTTTACGGGTGGAATATTAATGCGTTTCTTTTCGTCTCTTGCATTCAGACATGGGAAGGACGCGGGCGAACTAAAAGCCCGATGACAGCAGGCCAAATGTCCGAGCAATCGTCACGCCAACATCCAAAACGCATGATCAAATTGCGGCAATTAACGACTCGGACGCGGACTGACGAGACATCATCGGTTCAATTACGACCTTCAGCGGTGATCGTGAGGACTGTGAATGATATTACCCATGCAGCCCCAGGACAACTACGTTCCGTTAATACTGCAGTCTTCGTGCTTCCACTGCCTTTATCTGTAACTGGTTCCGATGGTGAGTTCGAATGAGAACCCTATCTGTGTGGCCAATTAACCTCTTGTTCCAGCGATCGCATCTTCTTCTGCAGAATGACTTGCGTGTGAATTAGTCTGTAGTAAGAGCAGACTTACGCAGAGTATGCCACACTCTCTTCTTCTTCTCCCAATTTGGGCACGGTGTCTAGACAAAGTCAACAAGACCGGAGACGGGGGAGGCCGGAAGTGGATGGCACGGCCGGACCCGCACCCAATCAACAACCCCTTGGTTCACACAGCAAATGACCGGGATTCTAACCAACAGCAGCAACACGACAACGGGTGAGAATGTTTAGGATGACTGTGCAGTCATCATCTCGACCTATACACCCAGCGGGAACGCAAGTGCCGGCAGGGAGCAAATTGTCAGAGAACTGCTAGCGCATACCGGGCTGCGATGGCTATGGTTTTTTGGATCCTGGCATAGTAGACGCTTACAGACCTTTAGGCCTGGCGAGCGTGCCTTAATGCTAAATTAAGATCAAATTCCGTAATTGTGGTAGCATGCCTCCATGAAGTACCAGGGAACACAGTCAACTGGTATGGGGAGTAACTGTGGGAATAAATTTTTCAAACATGCGACAGTAGGCTTTAGGCAGTAGTGAAACTATAGTTTACGAACCGAAGTGCTTAAACATGTAACCGTGCTCCAACCAAAAAACGCACTGATTCTGTCGTGAGCGTATGCCACAATGTAAAAGGAGATTATAAAAAGACAATAGTGCAAGCTTGACAAGTCACTGCCACTCGGTGGGAAGACTGGCGTTCTCCAAAATCGGGTCAAAATTCCATGCAGCCGATCACCTACAAATGCCTGACAGCGTTTTCAGGTTTCTAATTTCATTTTGTCATAAAATAAAATCCTGGAACAAGCACTAGTTTGCGAGCACAGTAGCAGGGCTTTCGTTGGCGTCGAATTCACTTAATATATCTGCTTGCACATCGGGGAGTAAAACATGCGACCGTGTCATGGAACGGAACGTTGCGTATGGCTTTCGGCTCGTCATCTTCTGTTTGAGTACCTTTGTGCTTGTTCGCCAAGGCAGGCTTCCCCACCTTAGTTTAGACAAAGTAATCGAACGCTATGAATAGCGACTAATTTTGCAAGCGCTCTCGTTCACAATCAAAAATTTTTCTGGCAGTCCTTTGACGCACGCCATACCTGTATCCCCTAATGTTTTGTTTCCGCGTACCAGTCTGCGTTAGAGAATTCACGGGATGAATATTTTGCAAATTATAAGCAACAGTTAAGACCAGCGAGGGGATTGAAATGCACAAGGATTTTAAGACCGCATAAAATCATCTCATGTCGATTTTGGTGTCTACGTTTTCCATGAGACTGCCCCTAGTGATCCCGACATAGACTGACCTATTATCCAGAAGAGGTAACTCAAGCAGCGCACGCCTGACTGGCATACAGGTTCAGTGCAGGTAATTGTACCACGTTTGTGCGGTTATTAGTCTAGTCGTGTGCATATCGTTAGAGACTCATTCAGAATTAACCGGCCTTGAGTTGAAAATTAGCATTTATTGAGTCCGATTTTAAGCATTTAACTTTTCTAGAGATGTATGTGAGACCATTGCGAATGGTTATCATGTAAATGCTCTTTCGAATAATTCCGCTAGCAGCGGCGAATGCTTGGGCTTTCCTGCCTACCGCCACATTACCTATGAATCCTACCGATTATGCTGCAATTTGAGAACTAGACCGTCTAAACCGTGCTTACGAAAATGAGTGAGATAGGTCGTCACATGCGGAGGAATGCGTCAGTTTCAGATGCTCCTATTAAAACCTGCACGTCAGAAAATTATTGGCAAGAGGAAATAAGGATTACATTTGATGCGGCGTTATATTCTGTGGTCAAGAACATCACATTTGTCATCCTCTGGTCCACTGTCATCTGACAAAGACTGATTGATTAACAGGAATTAAGATCGCAATTGCGTATCATTTTTGTTTCTTTGAAGCACAGCAGCAGGCCAGCCCTTAAATTGACATAATCCTTTAGGGAACACAAAGCAACATTCAACTGGTGATGAAACCCTTCGACTAAATTATTTGTAGACATGTCAACAGGTGTCGGCCGAGTTAATCCTGAAACACGTTCGACGAGTCCTGTCATCAGCAGAAAACTATATTTGCCGGGCACTTACGTTGTAGTTGGTCCATAAAAGACTAGGAGATCGAGATGAATAAAGTAACTTCTTTTAATTTCTAGGTACGATTTTCCAAAGGATTACGGTAATTCATTCTGGGAGGTCCAAGGAATATTTCATTGCAACATAGATTGCTTAACAAAATTATTTCAATTGCATTATCATGCTCACACTTAGCTGTCTGGAAGTCAGCTGTTGGCAGTCAAACTCGTGTTCCCAGATGATCCATTTACCTTTTAGTAAGCGTTCCGTCATCTTATGATATCGCACAATTTGAAGCCCAGGAAATTATGATTGTTTCGAGAAGACTGCAGAGGACATTAAGGAAGACCAGTTGTATTTTTAACACAAGTTGTCGGGTTTTTAGGCGTAAAAGCAGAAGGGAAGGCGGTATTTCAAATAATAGCCCTCCATTAGTTGACGCACCGCATTTACTGTTGAACGTACCCATGGATTCCGATTTCTGTCCTGATAGATTGAAATATACAATATTATCTTCTCAAAAATATTCGGTAACACGTTGAGCATTCGAATAACGTTGGCACCTGAATTTCCGTTTGCAAATATATGTTCGAAATCGGCTGACCCTGGTGTATTTTTCAGCTTGAATATAATACTCTCGGAGTTTGTAGTATTCTCTTCTTCTTGGGGGTCCAGCTCTTGGATATGCTATTTAAGACAAGCTGAAATTTACTTGCGTTTGTACAATGCGACAAAGATTTGAAATGCTAATAAATGCCTGTACCTTTGGATCCGCACATATACATTTAATGTTATTCATAAAAAAACATAGACAGACCTAGAAAACACCAGGTATTTTAGGAGGTCGAATTTAAAGCACACCTGTTAGCAGTCTTTGCATACTTCCTATTCGGTGGATCATAAAAATTTTGCGCTTTAAGGTAAAAATGGTAGAGAGCAGACAGACACCCTTATGCACGCTAAATGGCCGGAATTTTTTAAATGCCTATTGCTTAAAGTCAAATGCGTAACCTAGACGGCAGGTCAGACTGTCAATATCGCATTCAATATTGAAGAAATATTTCTGTATAAGATACACGGACGATTATGTTTTCCATTCTTGCTAACAGCAACTATAATCTCTCAAACATGAGACACTCCTCTTGGCATGACTTGCGTTTGCAATGTCAAAATATAAACGTATTTAGCCAACATGGATGCATCAAATGGCATTGAAAGAGTAAATATAAATAATTAATCATACTTCCTTGTGGAAGGTGACTTTTAGCATCGGAAATGTAACGTTGCAGCTGATGATAAAATTAGATGTAGAATTCGTCTTGACTGGTATACATCCAAGCGCACGACCATTTTTGACAAACTGAAGCTTGAATTTGGTACTAGAGACGCTTCCTTCGAAAAACCTCAGGTCGATCCTCTTCAGTTTGCTAAGCAGGTAATCCAAAGGACTTGCGAATGCACCCTCAGAGTAGAGTTCATGACATTTTTTGTGTACCCTGAATCTTCGATCACGCACAGCTGCAATCATTTGTGCGTAGAAAAATGGCTCAATTTATCCTTTATAAGTTGCACCACATCAAGCAAGATATTACATGGAATTTATCAACGGATGTGCCGTGGACGACGGGCTGTTTTAAAATGAAAATCTACTGAATAATTCAGACGGCCTTTATGAGCGATTTTATAGCCTTTTCTCTAATATTTATATCTAAATAACATCACTTATGGGATTTTTTTACTACGGGTTTCCCTGTGCGTCTTGAGTTAAAGGCAAATATAGCTACACAGTCCACTAATTATGCATCAATGCACTTGCACTATGGTATGAACTGCGATTAATGATGGTTCCATTTGAATCAGAGTTTTTTATTCTGTAATAAATGAGCTGTACACGAACTGATATATTGCCCGTTACTGATGTCCCGTGAAACTTGAAGGAGGGTTTATTCTGAAATGAGATGATGTAATATTTTTATCAGATCAAACCCCTTATAAAAGTAAAGAGGCAACATGAGTTCACTATAAGACTTCTTATGGAGAGACTCAAGTGGACTTTATTCAAAATGAATGCTGAATTTTAAATAATGAGACAGATCATCAAGTCATTTCAATTAAATGTTTTTGACGGGCAACAACAAAATTGCAGTATTTACACACTTGTGCCATATTCAATGATAAATAAATCGGTTTTAAAACAAATTCTTATCTCGTTCAGGAGCGGAATGCGTTTAATTCAAGAGCAGTAGACTATCAGTATACCATCAGTCTTCCAAATAAATGTAGAGACTGCCATA
>CACRXP010002391.1:0-11285 GCA_902702965.1 Spirometra erinaceieuropaei
TTTCTCACGTAATCAGTCTTGTTTAGGATCACGACCCCGCTTCCTTTGTCAGGTCTTGAGATGACAACTTCAGTAGTCTTACGTAGGTCAGTTAGGGCCGAGATGTGTTGTCTGGTTAGCAGTGAGCGTTGCGTAGTCGGGAACGTTCTGTATTGATAGGCGACATCTACGAATTTCGCTTTAAACCATCTCACATTGTTCTCCGACGTCGGTGTTAATTCCGATAATTGGTGATATAGGTCTTCAAATTAAGCCTCAATCTAGGTCGGATCAATTTTTCTTGTCAGCACACAAAACTTAAGTCCCAAAGAGAGGGCCTCGGCTTACAGTTTAGTCAATTTCAAATCCGACATGTTAACAATGTAGTCATCTGGATTTACTGAGAACGATTCGCCTACGGGTTGTATATTTAGCGACTTCATCAGATCAGCGTGGGACGATTGTCTTACTTTAGCTTGCAAGTTTAGAACGTATTTTGTAAACAATAACCAACACATTGGACTCACAGAGTCCATCACATGCTTTGACCGCGCTAGCTGTGTAGTTGAATGAGAGGTCTCGAAATTTATGACGTCAGTAAATTCTGCATGCTTTGGCGTCTTTGTCTTATTCAAATTTATCGGTAATGTCATTCTGCATTTATATATTATTTTCATCCAACTGCCAAATCTCGGCCATCTCGGTGGGGTTCGAACTCACGGCAGAAAGGGGAAGGTTTGATTACAGCCACCGCTCTAGTAACCTGGGTTACGAGGCTCAACCCGGAGGCGTGAGTTTAATCGCATTTGGGTTTAGTTACCTGCCTAGCATACCCACTAAATCTGATACATAAAGCTGACCTATTGGAGGCTTGTTTGATTCAATAAGCCAATGGGTCAGTGTGCGCCCCCTTCATATTTTAATAAGTGCCCGATCGGCAGGGACAGAGAAGAGTAGGTGGTGACGCACCGACGAACTTCAGTCCGTCAGACGGCGGACTCAACCCTGAACAAATCGACGAGCTCGGTGGGATTCGAACCCACGATAGCAATGGGAAGGTTCGATTAAAGCCAACGCTCTAGCCACCTGAGTTACGAGGCTCCACCGGCAACAGTGACTATAATCACATTGGGGTCAAGTTACCCACCAAGTCTACTGGAACATATGGTAACCACCAAATCTGATACAGTAAGGTGACTGCTCAAGCAGGATTTCCCATCTATCTGTTATTTATGAAGACAGGGGGCGAAGGGGAAACAGAAACCGAAGCAGGGGTAACGCACCGCAGTATGGACGGACGAATTTTTCGCTGCACGGTCAAGCTCTGCGAGTAGGTGAAGCAGGAGACTGTGAGGTAGGCAGAAAGCCGCAGAGGTAACGCGATGAGGGAAGGCCTGAATGTCGATTTTCAGCTGATTGAGATTAGTCTGCAAGGTAAACAAAGAATACGCATAGCAATCAAGGAAACAGCATTGGGCATAGGTACATTCTGATGTACAGTACGTGACATAACGCATAAAACGTGATGACGGAAACTGAGATGAGAGTTTTTAGACATCTTAAACGTTGTGCATTTCTCTCACTTGCCCAGCCCCTTCCAGTAGGTGGTCATTCTTGTACAGAAAATGTGTCCAAGCAAAACATTCGTAAATTCGAGCGATAATGCACATTGAGATATATTCGCGCAACTCCCCAGGCTAACACCTGTCCTGGACTTCGTTCCCACATCTGAGCGTGTTTTTCTTTAAGAGAAGAGTAATTTACCCTTGAAAGTTCAACTAAACAGGGCTTACCGCACTTGTAAAATAGATTTCTCGTTTAATGCTGATCATGGCGATCGGTTTTTTTTTTAGAAAACTGGACGCAAATCTGTGCAACGTCGTGCCATCAAGTGCAGTAATAACGCAAACAGGCAAACCCTGGTCTAAATGGACAGAAAGTTTTTCGCCATTTGGAAAATATCACGAGATGAGATCAAAAAGACTATCATCCAATTTTAGTTTTCAATTCCGCGGATGTGGAACGTTACTTTTCGTGCAGCCTAGTTTCTGCACATACGTAATTTAGAAATGGAACGAGGTTAATATTAACGGTTTTAGCAAAATACCAGTATTTATAATAGTAGAACGGAGCCCACAAGCGAGCAAAAGTAGCAAAAATGTTCCTTCAGTTGCGGCATAAACACTTGCAGTATTTTTTAACAACTTGGAAGAAACAACCAAAAGTAGCAGTATTTTTCTTGGTTTATTGGATGAAGATTTCCAATTGATCAAACGCATATTTGTTGTTGATTTTCGTTGTGGACGTTCATTTTATTTCGAAAATGAGGCTTAACGTTAGTGTGCCTTCAAATGTAACCCAAACGACCATCTACATAAAAAAACACGCAAACACTCACTACTTTGGTTAATGTCTTCGAGAAATATCATATTTTGAAGGCTTTAACAAACATATAATACGGAATCTGCCTTTATGGGCGGTCGATTTGGAGTCTAAACTCAGAATGAAGGTGGTTGGCGAACCGCCATACCTGACATTACACGAATTCTTAAAGGATATTTGATTTTAAACTTCACTAAAAGACTATTGGTTAACGTTACTCTATTTGTACTGGTTTATTTAGTCGATCTTTTGCATGGATAAGGCCTCCGTAAACCTAAAACTGAAGTTTACTCACGACCATTTTTTGCCGTTTCCGAATTTTTTTCTTTTCTAAAAAAATAATATTTCTGAACAACGCAATACCAACTTTAATACTTATTTTATGTTTTCAATTCCCTTAAAGTTGTTCTTTATTAATATAAATATTGGGTCCATGTATTTGCGCCGGTTTGAGGGTGATTAGCAATCACTCGCAGATTTGGACACCTTTCATCAGCTAGGTCACCTATTGAAGGAGCGATTGTGCCTGCAGACACAAAAGTAGGAAAGCAAGCGCGGAAGAGAGAGTTGGACGGATGCTGAGGTGAGGACAATACGGAACATGCTGGGGAGGATCGTCTACGCAAACAGCTGCAACCTCATCGCTCCTCCACGGAATCCTTACTGATCAGTTGCGTTCAACGTAGGAGGCGCAACATGAATAAGGCGGTCGACACCGGACAAAATAGCAGAATTCTAGTACCAGAAAATATAACATATATACACTACATCGGTTGTTCAACAAGTGCGTATATCCGCAATTTTATGTGAAAAGCCAGGCATAGTCGTTTCGCGGGTATTGATGCTCCTTGGTGTGCCTTAGCCTCTCCCGCACCGAGGTTTTACCCATCCTATCGAACATTTGACCTCCAAACCTCACAACCGTAAACCAGTGTCACTAAAATTCCGAGACAGCGGAAGGTGGCCTTGTACCAAGCACAATGAAGTCAGTATTGATATCTGGACCACAGCCAGTGTGCTCGGCTACTCTGTTGGGGTCTTAGTTTTCCCACGTCCAGTCCAGTTGAGGCGGTGCCAAAAGAGACTGATCGGCATTAACGAGCGAAAGGAGTCATGTGTCTTAGCGACCATACTTGAACCACACAGGGATCCCCTAACAACAATCGAACTTGCGCTGACTTCGGAGAAGGTCGAGTGCATACTGAACTAGATTAGCCAACCACAACAGTCTCATTTCTCGCATGAACATGTGTCAGAATTTCAAGCCCTACCTAAAACAACTGGAGAGGCGAGAGAGGAGTTCGGGGAGGCAAGACCATGAAAGTCTGCATTACGTACGAAGAGGCCAAACAACTTACTGTCTTGACCGAGGAGAAGAGGGGCACCGCCTCGGGCCCCAAAGCGGAGGCGAGGATGTCACAGGAGAGCCTGTAGGCCTCTTGCAGTCGGCCAAACTTCAACAGCAGACGTAAGTACGGTGTCACAGCGGAGGGCAGAGGACGAGTGTCCGACGCGGTGGTGGTCACGGCCTTTCCTGACGCCGTGAAGGGGTCACGGAGGAGCAGTTGAGTCAGCCAACCGGGAATCTGCACGGGCTGCGGTTCCGAGGCGAGAAGGATGCGCAAGGCCGTCAGTGCTAGGTCCCAGACGGCGCCAACGCCTTTGCGTCTTGCAGCCGCACCGTCCAGGTTGGTCAGGAGAATTCTCAGAAGACCCCAGTACAGTGTGAGAAGATCACTAGACAGGGAAACGGCACAAGTTGCAAACAAGTAGCCGGCCAGCCTGCTAGGAGTTGGCCTACACTGAGAGCGTGGTAATGACAAAGGCGACCCCGTCCGAATGTCATAGTTTAATAGATTTCCAGCTGAATAAGCGCGTGCGCGTGTGTTAAGCGGCGGCGCAAACCCATGAAGCTACAAATTGCGCAGGCGCACTGTAGTTGTCATGCTACTTCAACTCCCCTGCCCACGCACAACGGCAGATGCATGCGTCGGCCACCTGCCACGAGGCCACCCGAAGACTGGTTCAACAGCGCACACTTGACGGCCGTTTTGACTACGCGCACCAACGATGATTTGATCACCGTCACGAGCGACAAGCTTCGCTGCGCACCCCACGGAGTGGGCGCAGCACTGGTGGCCTGCGCGTGAAGTAAATGGCAATGAGGCAAACCTGCGTCGCATCTGCCGAACTCTCTCCTCCTCTATCCACTTTGATTCGATGGCAAGATGGTGTTAAGGTGAGACGAAGTGAGTGCGGACCAAAAAGGTTGGAAAAGTTAAACAGCCCATATATACCTGCCACGCACGATCTGGTCCCCACCGCAAACGTGCCAGACTACTGTGGGGGTGGCTCGGATTTTAGGTGCGTGTGGGTGCCAAGAGGGCCACAGTAAAACAGAACCGGTAGGACTGACTTTGTGGGCCCCTAAACAGGACATGGGAATAGGTAAGCCCCGCCCAAGTCATAACGGTAGACCTGCGCATAATTCCAGAAAGGGTAAAATATACTCGTGTGCGAACCCCAACAATAACCCAGATATAATGGAATTGTTCCAACGGTGCGGAACTCCGTCGGTTCAACCGCAGTGGCCATNGGATGTTAACTAAAGTTTTTTTTAGTAGACTAACCATACGGTATCAATCAAGTGGGGCTGCAGAACCACCCCTCGCCAAATCTTTGTCCCACCTGCCGCTGCACTTGCATTCAGAGTCGTCGAACCACAAGTTGTATACTTCTCGTGCAAGGACAACCATACATTTCTATGCGTTGTTATGAAGAAGACAAACAGGGTTAATCAATTCTTGATATGAATGTGGACTACGTTATAAACGACATGAATAAATGTGATGATGCGGTGCTGTGTTTTCGGGCATTTCAAGGTCTTAAGAAATCACATAATTAGAAAACCAAGAGGTACTTTCTCTTCAAGTACAAAATCTGAAGACGTAATTTGCTGCCAAATGAGTAGAAGAAAGCATATTTTTGTGCATGTTTTCCATAAAATATATTTGAACTTGCAAGGGCCTGGGAAATAAATGGGAAACGTCTACGATGCTTAAGTAGGATAAGAATAGTTGCTACGAATACTTTAAAAAAAGCTACCAAGAATCGGGCATATTACCAAAGAACATCTAGAGAAGCGCAAGGAATTATGTCAAAACAAGGAAATATTCGTCACCAAACAGGACAAAGGTTCCGGTTTCGCTCTAATGAATAAAGGTGTTTACTTTCAAAAAATGGGACCAATCCTGGCCGGTGACACTCAGCTCAAAAGAGCGACGCAAAACAAAGACCAAGCCGAAAGCATAGAGGTCCAACATACAAAGTGGCTTAAGAAACTGGAAGAGAGAGAGAGAGAGAGTTTCTTAGTGAACAAGAATCCGAGGCTCTTAAAACCCAAGGAGCAAGACCCATAGGATATGTGGCTTGTCAAAGATTCATAAACCAGACCCTCCGATGCGAACCGATATAAAACCTGAGTAATCCACCCTATCATGCAATTGCAAAGTGACTGGCAGAAGAGTTTAGGCCGACTCGATACAGAATTGCGCTACATAGCTTACGGAACCCATTTGAATTAATGTACTACTTGTACTTGATACAGCTGCGATCATGCCTGATCTAGCCGGCCTCGATGATGTCCCGAACTGTACCTCTCCACACGTGACGACCCGCGGCAGCAGATCTGGACAGCTCAACCCATCCCCTTCGTCAACGACGGAGACCAAATACCGAAGGTCCAAGAACAACCTCCATGTCTTGACGAACTGTGTCGAGCCAGGTTTTGAACTGACCGCCTCTTCGATGCCTCCAATGGGGTAGCGGTGCCGGATCGAGGGCAGTAACACTGAGCTAATGAGGTGGACGACGAAAAACATACCCGAACCACTTCAGTCGTCTTTCTCGGATGGCCTGAGTTAGCCTTGCGATGTTGTCGTAGCGAGCGTGGACTGTCTCATTTGAGACGAAGTCGGTGAACTTCACTCGAAGGATGGTCCTCAAGAAGTGGTGGTCAAATACCTCCAGCTTTCGCTCGTCCTCCACGCGCAAAGCCCAGCATTCACAACCGTAGAGAAGGACAGACCGGACAAATGCACGGTACACGCGACTTTTTGTAGCGATGGAGAGGTCACGTCGGTTCCACAGGCATTTCCGAAGGCTTGAAAAAACCCAGCGGGCAGCATCGATTCGGGAGACAATGTCGTCCTTACTCTGTCCATTAGGCAGCAGCCTCGCCCCAGGGTATTTAAAACTGTCTACTTCTTCAAGTTGACAGCCATCAATCCCGAGATGTGCCTTCTCCTGGTCAGGGATGCAGCTTGAAAACACTTTGGTCTTCCCAGCGACCTCGTTCACCCGTGACATCTCGACTATGCCGATGATATCGCCTTACTTGTTTCAAGGTTTGGTGACCTGCAGTCTAATTAGTATTACAATCCTACTTAAGTAATCTTTTCGAACGGAAGACGCAGTTCACAATTTCTGTTAAAATTTCATGTGATAGCACATTAACTGTACGTCAAGACGTGCGGCCACACGCATGCACGGTAGTAGGCGTTATCTTGCGGGGAATCTGCACAGCCCGATAAACGCGTGCCGTGAGCCAGACTGACTCGTTCTGGGGACAATGAGCTGTGCAGACCACACATATACACACTACGCGAAACATTCGACCAGCAACCGCCTCCATCCTGAGATTGCCATGGGAGTTCGCTATTAGCTGCCTGTGCGCACTGGCTCAATAAAGACTGGATTCCAACTCAGTCATTAGGACCGAAGAAACCCACCATAGAGAATCTAAGGTTGGATCAGTCCATTCCAACTTCTTGACTGCACCTGGCATGGGTAAGTAAAATAGCTCAGCTGCCCCGAATGAAGGTAGGAGGTCTGAATGAAAATCAAGAAGTTTAACCTGGAAAGTGTATGGCCGCCGGTCCAATTCTCGTCAGCAGTCTCCGCAGTTGCCTCCGCCTGCTCGGGAAATGCGTCGATAAGCGCCGTTAATGACTGCAGCACGAGACACTGCTCCAATGCCAGCGGCGACGTCGAGCTAGCCAACGCCGGTAGACTGGATGGCAGCGCGTCGTTGCCAAGCAACACCGACGCTTTATTGGCGGCCAGTTTATGCTGAGCCAGAGTAGCACAGCGGCTTGCTACCGCACTAACTAGGACTTTCGGGTCAAGGCTGAAGGAGCTCATCAGACGAAAAGCCTCCTACAGAGAGCAAATAAAAAAAGGCGCAAGTATAAGGGGGGGGGGCTGTGGAGGCTGAGAAGCGGGGGAGGGGGGAGGGAGAACGTACGTGGAAGAGGCCAGAACTGGTGAGAGCTTGATAGAGCTCCGCAAGAGAGGTGGAGCCAACGCGCAGCATGCCCTGCTCCCAGGAGACCTGTGCCAGTCGAAGGCGGGCCCGCAGGAAGACATACTGGCGTTGAATGTCGGCCAGAGTGAGGATGCGCCTGCCTTTCGCCTGACGCGCTAACACGCAGTCAGAGACACTGCCGGGCGCGTCGCCCTTGGCTCCATTACCTATGGCGTCGACATAGCCCTCAACTTCTTCTTCTTCTTCTACTGCGCCCATCTCCGGCTCAAATGCCCAGTCGTCGAAGATGCTGCTGTCTCCTTCCTCGTTCTCAGTGGCCGGGAAATTCACCTAAAAAAACAGCGCGAGTCGATCGTCGACCACAAAACAAAGAACGGTGAGGTAAAGGAGGAACCAGGCAATGAAAAGTCTTTCAACTAACAAAATGCGGCTTTTCAGATTTGATGTTTGCAAAAGAACTGGCTGAAAGCCACTGGGAAAACCAAGCCCATCTCTACGCCTAACCAGCACGACGGACTATCGATCGGAGGTTGACGTGTAAACTACCAAGATCCGCTGGTGCCATCATTAGATCATCTCTCTTAATCACCTGCCTACGGACGTAAATTTCAATCGTTTCAGCCCTACACTGTTCTGGTCAAATTGTGCCTGGAAAATGAAAGTTAAATTTCACATTTACACACAACGAACTCAATAACGCAAGTAACTACGGGGACGACGCGCCTGAGGGAATGGGGTCATTATTTCTTATGAGCAATACAAGTTAAAAAGTACCGCCTGACTGGAACCTGGAGAAGACAGATCCGGCCGATAAGGAGTGCTATTCTAAGTGGAGGTCAAAAAGTGTGACCTCTGAGATCTACCTACATGAGGTTTTTCAAGCATATACCAAAGATTACAGACGAGGCGGCCAAACATCGTCCTAACGACCCCGCCCCACAAAAAAAGGCCGTGGAGTCACTCGTCCGGAGTATTTGTAGGGAAAAGCCGCCCACAGATACATGAGTGCGAGCAGCCAGGACTGCAGACTCCGAAGGACCGAGTCTGGCTCGCTTTGAACATGTGCTAGCAGCAAATGTGAATACGTAGGCGGACATACAACCACACCAAAGGTTCCTACCTCCTCCGCTTCTTCCTCCTCCTCATCTGCCTGAATAAAACCGGCAATTGAAGCGGGCTGGATGAGCCACTGGTCCTCAGGCGGGACCAGTTGCAGTAGGTTGACTGTATTGGACAGGCAAAGCGCCTGCTGCTGTAACAATGCCAGCACCCTGGCACCGCCTAATTGACCGCGTTTGCCTGTATCAGCAATGCCACGGTCGCTAATCTCTTCGGCAAGTCGGAGGGCTTGTTCAAAGCAGACTTCGGCAGCGGAGCGGAACCGGGAGCGATGCACGTAGAAGGCGAAGAGGAGGTCGTAGAAGGGACTAGCCAGAAAGTCTGCCCGGTCATCAGTCGTTGTACGGCTGCCAACGTGGACGTCTCCTGCACTGCCACGTAGGAGGCTCCGAGGACCCATTCTGTGCGCCTCTCTGGAGGCGGCGGTGGTGGTGGAGGGAAAAATATCGGCAGTTTTGGCGCGGGCCTCGATTGTGGCGATGACCTGTTGGTAGGCACAGAGGCCGGAGATGTGTCAGTGAGCATGTCGTTGGGAAAAAAGATAACGGCTGGCATAAGTAATGCGATTCAACAAATACACAGTCATTCGACCATGGTCTGCCTGCCCTGAATTTCCTGACGGGCGAACCACGTTCCCAGTCACTTCGCCTGATGATGATAATTGCTGTTGACAACCCAAAAACTCACGAGTAAACTGCCGATTTCCTGATGAGCACTCTGTTTCCTTGAACTCAGCGATTTGGAAGTGACATTCATCGATCAATCCTGCGATAACTCTGAAATATATAACCGGCCCGTCCTGAAACTAAGCCCCAGACCACACTGTATTTCTTGGGAGCGGCATACCCAAGACAGCCCCAACAATACCTGCGAGGACGAGACCGGCGAAACCCATTCTCAGTAATGACCCGCGCATTTCTAAACTGTGGATTTCCTACTGGGTCCTGAATCACTTACGTGCTGAACCTTGTCCATCAAACCATACGTCACTATGGTAAAATACTGTGCCATAAGGGTGGAAGTAAATCCCCATTACGTTGCCGTATAAATGCACCACATTTACTCTTTCAGCCGCCATGAAGCAAATGAGCAAGGTATGCATGCTTTAACATGTATCATTCTCGGGATAGACAACGAAACGCCAGCCGAAATAAACATAATGGGCTTCCTCTCGAAGGAATAATTTCCGAAGTTGATAACCAAGTGCAAACGCCTGTTCAACGAAGGAAGGTAGTTTCCGCGTAAGCATGAACTACTATTTCGTCTATCGAACCTTGGGGATTATCTGGAAGCGGCGCGTACTGACGAGAGATGAATAATCGATAAGTGTTGCACACAGAACGGAAATTGTGAACTGATCCCGGCTCACTGTGGTGCCATGAGGAACAAACTTAACATGAACGACTGCCTTGGTGTCGATAAACCAGCCATGATGGACAGGAAACGGAACTTGATGTTGGCGCAGCGTTCCTTAACGTTTGTCATCACAACATCGCCCGGAGCGTTGGGAGGGCAAATAAATAAAAAAAATCACTCTATTAACTGCGATGGTGTCTCATGGACGCTATTTGGTCAACTGGACGGGAAGAGTGCTTAGTAAAGGTACCTAATGGAGAAACGCAACACTGCAAACCCACTTGCCTACGGAAAATAATTCTAGTTTTTACAGGTACCTCCGCGTATCGTATAGAGAATTCCTAGTTGCCCTATCAGGCTGCACCGGTGGCTGCTGTCGGTGTTAGTTCGTGCCTGAGAGAGAGAGAGCAAGGGAGAGGTAGGTGGTGGTAGGTGTTTTTGTAGGTTTGAGGGAAGAAATTCAAGTGTTGTCCAGCTGGTGTGCGTTGCATTCGCTGAAGGCTGGTATGTTCAAGTGGCGCGCGGGCAGCTGCGACTGTGTGGATGTACGTCTGTCTGAGCTGGAGTCGGTCGGCAATTTTCTATGTTAACAACTGTCCTAGACCCCGTATCTGCACATTAATGCGTGTTTTCCCTAGCAGAGGGCTCTGCTATAAATATCCTCAACCGCAGATTATGGGGTGTGTGCAAATTCACGAAAAAATTACCAATAAATCAGAAGCCGGCTTAAGAGCAACGACGGCAACTCCCAATTACTGGTGTAGCACGTTCAGTTACATTACGATAGTTTGAGGAGGGGATAGAAGGAGAAAAATTACGGTAGCTCGAATATTCGCGTCAGATGGATGAATATATTTTCTAAAAGTGCCTGCAGCTTTTCAGTGCATAGATAATTCTCGGGCTAAGGACCCTTCTGAACTTGGAGTTATATGTCGTATGCTAGCTAATCAACTGCATACTTTTTTATTACGTGTTTAAACACGGAGTGAGGAGAATTCAGTACAATTCTTCTGTGTTTGTACTGGTCAGAAAGTGGTTGACTGAGGCGAAGAGGATACATCTTAATTTCGCGAATATGGAGGTCACAGAAGTATACGGTTTCTGGTTGGACACGGAAGTTAGG
>CACRXP010002393.1:1190-11275 GCA_902702965.1 Spirometra erinaceieuropaei
CTAAGGGAATCGATCTTTTCCGTCAATTACCTTAAAAACAGCAAAAAAGATGACGATCCAACAATCATGGCGTACATTTTAGGTTTCGCCTTCGCGAGTGTGTGGTTTTTTGGTCCGGTTATGAACAACAAGCATGTCCAGAAACAACATGGTTTAAGTGGCGCACGACACTTCGGCTTATTATAAATCAAGTAACACCAAAAGAGTATTTCTTTCGGCTAACACGCATATATGGGCACTTACCTCATCGGGATCCCTTTGACAATTTTCAACCTTTAACAAGAAAAAAGTGTGGGTAAATGAATGAAAACTGTAAGAGTCCGGATTCCGAATACTACTAATGTTTTTGACAGGAACGACTTGGAAAGGAATAACCATGGATTTAATCACACCAGGTTTTTAGTTAGTCAAGTAGTTGGAGTCCGAATACAACTGGAAGAAATACTGACGACGAAGGAGACTGGGATGGGCATTTATGACTTATTTACTGTCATTGGTCATTTCAGTCCCTCTCATCTAACTTGATTTTATTTTCACTTACATTAGGTGTTCCTATGCGACCGCATTTTGGCGGTTCCCGACTGAGCTCCATGACATAATTATAGATGCCACATACAAATTTCTCAAGGACAAATGGAAACGAGCGCAGCCAATGCCGGGGAATGACGAAAAACCATTGACGCGCTTTGCCGCAGGCTTCGGCCAACATTAGAATCACTTTTTTGACACGGTCAAATAGTTACCTGTTTTTTTACATTACCCAATAGTCTGACGACAAGCTGGGGAACCAGTCTCGAAAATTTACGCGTCAAACCTTATTTTCTTCCCAAAGAATCTTACTTACTTTCAATACTAAAAGTAACTTTTTTTGCTGCAATGGGGTTGGCCACTGCAATTTCCCCTTTCTGTCAATAGTATGTTTATGAAAATTTATTATTTTTTCGGAATTGATGCAGTCGCTCTTCCTATAGTCACGAATTTTACTTATAAGTTGTCGGGTGAACATTACGCTTCCAACAGAAAGGTGTTTTTAGTTCTAATAAAAAGAGTAAAAATGTATGATTGGTAGGCGTACTCATGGTTTTAAAGCAAGGAAAAAGAAGTTGTGAATAGTTTAGTAAACAGTTTCTTTTTAATTATCATCATGATCTTCGGTCATTCACCACCCTAGTGTCGCCTATGTGAACCAGCTAAAAAATCAAGGTCATCTATTGTCATGGACAGTAAGCGAATTAGCCCGAATTCAGAAGAAGCCTGGTGTGTGAGGTCAGGACTTACAAGGTCGTAGTCGGCTAGGAGATCGCGAGATTCTTCAAAGGCCTCTTCAAACTCCTCCTCCTCCATACCTTCATAAAGATACCAGTGGAAGAAGGCCCTTCTTTCCTTCAGTCGTTTGTACTGCTCATGGATTGCGGTCAGACAGCCTCGTACAGCCGTGCAGTTAAAGAGCGCACACAGACTTCGTGGAGAGGCGGCGATTCCACTACTGGTCACTGTTGTCATGGGCTGGTTACAAATTCCAATCTAAGTTAGAAGAGGACGGAAACATGTTATCCTTTCACCTCGGACACTTTTGATAAGTGCACCATCCTAAGCCTGGATGGGTTTCGGAATTTTGGCCTGCTTGAGTCCCAGAGACTTTCCTTTTTTGTCCACAAACAAAGGTGATTAGAAATTGTTTAAAAAAACGTGTCACTCAATTTATACTGACCAAGCTGAAATCTGATCTTAGAATTAACAACAGTGTCCACCCTCTTTGGTAGTGTAACAGTGATTTCAAAGTTCGCGCCCTACTACCTGCTCAGCCGTCTAAACGCTGCCGTGCGATCATAGCCCGGCTGGATTCCCCGAAAAACTGGGATTTCAGGCATTGGCTGATAGATGACACCTGATGACAATTTAACTTTTATCACTATAACATATGGGCTGTTTGTGAAGGTTGCTAGCAGTGTTTTTCCTGCAAACTTAACTCTGCCCTGGATGTAACCAAAACTAATATCTTCGACATATCGAACAGGTTCTAGATAGTCTTACAAATTAGTAATTAAATGAGAAATTGCGGAAACTTTTCAAGAGTGTTGAACTTGGTCGACTGGGGAACTTCCAACTTAAAAAGTGGCCACGAATAAAACAACAGTTTACGCAGGTTGACTGCCAACTTAGTTATTCACAACCATGGAGTATACAAAAGGTATCCAGTCTACAATGGTCCTCCTGTTTTGCGAGTTCGCTATGAGCGCAGTCCATCAGACTATCAATCCGGGAGCATGCTGCGAACGTCCCCCCCCGGCCCAGTGGCGATTAGGGATGAAATCAGGCTCAACCAAACAGTTTTATATCGTCCGAAAAGCTTGTGACCTAAGCTTGACTCTACAAAACTGAAGATAAATAAATAACAAGGAGGTCCGATGGCTGGAACAAGAATCTATTCGCCTGACCTTTCGGATTCTCGCACTTTCCACAGTCAAAGATAGCAGCAGTTAGGAGCAGCGGCCCCGCGCAAGGCTTGCAGTATTTCTAGGATGCCATCACAGTTAATAGTTTAGGGTAAGGTGATACCATACTAACAGCACGGGTACTAGCCGAAAGCCCATACACCCGTGTCTCGCCGATATTCTGTCGCTGCGTGGCGCAGCTGCGAGGGGTTCGGCTCGTCAGTGGGTCCCCCAGCATTCCCCGTGTGTTACCTGGTAGATATTCCAACTTAGAAACTGTCGCTTGTTAATTTCCTCAGAAATTATCTACGAGCTTGGAGTAAATCAGTTTATTCAAGGTCTATAGGCAGCGACAGAATATCGGCGAAACACGCATGTATGGGCTTTTGGCTATTACCTGTGCTCTTAGTATAGTATCACCTTACCCTAAAGTATACTACTAACTGCCTGTCAGCAGTTAATGAATATTAAGCGGTTACCCGCTGTGGCTGATGGACTTTGGCCCAAATATTCATACACAAAATGCTTGGTCTGAGCCTACAGACCTTGAATAACCTGACCTTCTCCAAGTTCGTAGATAATTTCGGAGGAAGTTAAAAAGCGGCAACAGTTAATGGTTCCCATACTCGATGCAGATGATGCCGGTTGGTGTGATGATCCCCTGCTCGTCCACATCCAAGTGGCTAATTACCACGGTTTTGTCATCAGTTGCCGTTCAAGTGTATGAACAAGCGCGATGGCCTTATCTTCTCCCACCTTAAGGCAAAGGCTTTGCCAGGGCAAAGGAATCAGTCGTGCGGAGGCAGGCGGACGGACATTGCTTCCAGCAACAATATTGGTGAGCCAAATTGCCAAGGCATTTTTATGCCAACTGCAATCCTATAAATACTGCAACCCCTGTGCGTCCAGCAGCCCAATCTATTGCTGTCTCTGATAAATATTTAGCGTTTGAATTCGAAACGTCGGGCGAAGAGATTCCTGTCTATTTACTGGGTCTCCTTATCGAGGCTATCTGGATTTCGTCTTCTTCGTTTGTACCTGAAAATGGTCAAATCCTCTTCAGGCTTCTGAGAAAGGTGGATAACTTTCACCATCAGTGCTCTGTTAGTTCTTTTACGTACTCTCTACTAACGAAATAACTGTAGAACATTAGGTGCTTTCTAGGCCCAGTCTCAATCACCTCTTACCTTGACACGTCATCCGCGGATGTATGATGGGTGGGATTGATAATTAACCATTCCACTCAGTATTGTCGAACAGGCAGAAAGCCAGTCCTTGGAAAAAACATCGTTCACAAATTATCGGACTTTAATCCCAAACGTCTAAGGTATGAACCAACAAGTTCTTACCTACGGCGTAGAAGATGTTACGGGGTGTTTCGCTAATAGCTTAGTAGTAACCAGGATGTGGATAAACCGGTGAACTTTTAGCTGTACGCCTTCAGATCCTAAGGAGTACTTAGGTATGGCCGCGGGCTCGGTTATTGGAAAGCATTAGTCAAGGTCGATCTACATACGCTAGCCTACTAGCTGCTGGATGAGTATCCTTCCAGCCGCCTGTGTGAACCGCACTCAGTGAAACAACTACTTGTGTTTTGTCCATTTGTTTTCTAAGCTTGTGCAAATTCAACCACATTTTGTAGAAAACATGCACATAAAACCTTTTGTCGTACTCATCTTATAGAAAGCCATGTTTTCGTCTAGTATTTCATGTTACGTAAAGGTGCATTTCAGTTGGTTAAGAAGTTTGCAATTATGGTAATTATAAGACGCAGAATTGTTCACGTATCAGTGTTTATCTCAAGGCATCAAAGTGATCCGACAGAAGAGCCATTGCGATGAAAATTCTGACCAGAGGAGGTTTTATTTTGTGGGTCTAGAAATGGTTGCCATCAGATAAGAGATTGCTTGGGCGGTTGGAGCTGGAAATCCGCAAAATTTGGCAGAAACAAAGTGGAGATGGATACAACTGAGGCGTCTATGTAGGCTTCTTAACAGATTTCCCTTGTTATGGCAGAATTTGTTCTCTAACTTCGCTTAATTCATTATTTCAGATACTCTCCATTGGAGTTACACAGGAGTCACCCTTTCCATGGGAATGGTATCGACCAAGCCACTACTCCATTACTGTGCTTCAAAGCATGGTTTCGTTGTCACTGCCGTAGAGGGAGCCGAGGTCTTCCTCGTATATACGACAGTACGTCAATAGTGGCGCAAATTTATGTGCAGTTTGGGGTTGTTACTCTTCGTTTACAAATGTTAATTCGGAATATTAAAAAAAACTCGAAACATCTAGCGCCAGGCACCTATCTGCAAGAAAACACAATAAAACTCTAGTCGTCTATCCTGGCGACCTGGAAATACGTATGTTCCGGTTTAAACGTCGTGCAGGGAGTGGAACAGCACGGCACGGAGAGTCCCTTACATTTACGCATAATTCTTTGTTACACTGATTCTCAAGTATCAGGGTTGTTGGTGTTAAGCATTCAACATGAACTGTGAAGACTTACCTTGTAACCACAGGGGGACCAATCAGCAAAGAGTAAATAGCGTCTCCTTTTTGCCTCGTCAACTGAGGAAGCCACCTCACGAGCAGAAACATCACCCCGATAGAGCAGAGCACAGGACATGAAAACGGCCTCATGTAATGTGTATTCAGAGTGGGCAAGCTGATTGTCGTCATTGAGTGCATCGAGAATTAGGCCTTCGCAACTTATTTCTTGAATGTGGAGGGAGGAGTTAAAGAGGTCAGTGCGTTAAACCTAGGAACGTCACATCTTTTGCAAAAAAATCTCTCTTTGGGAAATATTATTTTGTTGAGGGTAAATGCCCCACCTTTTTATTATCCAATGTTGTTCAATTCGTGACACTATCTCATCAGCTCGAGAAAAGATGGGTGAGCATTGTGAATATCATACATTTATTTCGTAAACTAACTATGCGCATTTATGTTAAAATTACATTTGGGATGTTTGTCGTGGGCATCTATCCTAACACCACTTTCATGCTCTTTGCCTGCAGACATTCCCTCCAATTATCTACAGTGTCCCCTCTGTGAATGCGAACAGATCACTTACCCTGCTGTCTTGTCAGTAAATTATGACCTTGTGGCAGTGAGGGGCGAATGAAGCGCACTGATGACAACGAAGATAGTCAGGCTCCTTTAAACTCGTTCTCACACTGGTGTTGCGCTTATGAATTCCAAAAGGAAGATGAGCGCCGACTTCCTGAAATTCCTCACGCTATGTTGGATGCTACCACGCTAAGTGATAAGATATTGTTAATTTAGCCTGTGCAGGAAGGTGCTTGCAGCCCTAAACAGCGGATCCTCATATTCTGGGCTGACGAATACTGGTTTCACCTAGAGAACTTTGGGGATATATAATGTCTGCTGGGAGGACTACCGGTCAAATAAATTTCGCACAAATAATCTGTCCAGTGAATACATGGGAAGCAGTATGGACCAGTAGAAAGTCGGAGTCTCGTAGTCCTACATCGGAATTTGACTCCGTACAGTTCAGAAGAATCGTAGAGGAGAGAGCGTTGCCCCTACACACGGATACACAAAGGTGAATCCTCCAGAGTGATAACGTCCCCCTCCTCATCGAGCCTATTCTGTTGGAACAGTTAACGTAGACAGTTTTCTTTCAACAACTCTACGATCTCTCTGATAGTCACGGTTCTAGCACATTAAACACTTGGGTAATCTTTGGTTTACAAGATTCACCAACTCTCAATTTTCACTGTGAAGGCTGTCGCCTTAAACTATGATAGACAGTCTTGTCGAAAACACTTAAGCAGGTAGTGGAGTGGAAAACATGATATTAGCAGAAAGTAATCACGTTTTCTGAAACAACATGCAAAGATCTTTAATGCAGGTTTCTGTGATTCCATACTCTAAGGTTACTTGTACTGGAAAAGGCTTGTCATCTTTCTCCAGTTGACAAAAACAAGGAAACGGCGTTAAACAATTCCATTGGTGGATGTCCTGAAAAATGCCCCAAATATGAAGACATTACCTGTTTCTTGCACTAAGAAAGCAGAAAGGGGTCTATTAAGTTAAACGCAGTGCAGCAAAATTAAAACGGTAGCTGAGACATCCCCCACCACCCTGACGTCGTCTACATGTGCGTTTTATGTCACTCCATAACCAAAAACTCCTTTTAACGAGGTGATCTGCTCAGAACGGGCTAGCTACACTGTATGATCATTTTTGGCACTGCGTAACGCCTAACAACCCCTCCTGGCAGGCAATACAGCTACACTACCTGCGCACTTAGACAACTAGCTGGACACCAATTGCCTAAGCTACAATGAAAGGGTTTACAAAGAGTAGTCCTCAGGGTTGTAGTTTCTCATGGTCCAGTAGATGTCCTACGTTCTACGATGCAATTTGCAAAGTTAAAAATAAATCAGTCTCTAGGAGACGTCAGAGTACCGAAATCCAAGGACACCAAAGCTGAGTACTCACTTGTCCGATCCAAGGTTTGCTGGTCCATTATGGGTGCCATGCCACACATGAGAAATTCCATACTCGGATAGGGAATAAGGTTTGTTCCCAAATCAGTAAGCTTCGCAGACAGCAAGGAGCTGAATCGTAGATTAGCTGTCATTTCACCGAACACCTGAAATAATTTTGCCAGAATAACATTCATGCTTCGTAATGAAGAAAATCCCTTGTCCGGCGATAAGGCTGGAAGACGGAGCTTATTACGACTGACTTGTTTATGGTCTAGAGGCAACTATTTTCTACTCAGACTGAGAAGCTCTTAGGTTTAAAACAGTATCAGGGGCCTAACATTGAACTGGAACTTTGTGCATCGCAAAGCAACACCGGAAATCGCATTAACATAAGGTATAAGGCTTAACTGGAAGGAGTTTGTTCCGTATTACATGTAGGTTGGCAAGGTCCAGATTTCTAGGTGAAGTTCGTGAAGCGGAATGAGGGAGAATAAGAATATATTACTGATCTTTGAATTTATTATGGCAAATTTGTCACCATCTACTGTCCATGCAAAAGTGTGCTGCGATCCTTCATCATATACACAGACTAAAACTAGCCGAAAAGAGAATCGCCCTTAGGCTACTGATGGCTTGCTAATGTACAGAACATGACAGCTCGACCGTCACTACAGACGATGTTCATCATGTGTTCCACAGTAGGGTGGGCGCAGGGACGGTGACTTGCGCACAAATTAGTCTATAATGATGGTGGACTTGCACTGAATCTACCACACTCGCCCTTCCTCACTCTTCTGAGCCAGGTCCCAGGATTGGACGCATTAACTAACAAAGCTAAACGGTCGTGGTAGGGGGACGCCCACCGATCGCTCTTACGGAACTCGCTCGTTCCGTTGTGCCTTACGGGCTCTCTCTCGAGCCTAACCAGCAGCCGTACAGCGGCGCATGATATAGGCATAATGGCGGAATGACTGGCTGACGACGGATAATAAGCCGTAAATGGTCATTCCAGTCTCCCTTATCTTTGTCGGTAATGCCATTCTGCCTAAACGGTCGCCCACGCGTGCCACACGCGTCCGGTCGATGCACAAAGTGCCATTCGCAGAATAAGAAAGGGGATGGCGGCCCGAATTCCAGCTGAGTGGGAATGACATAAAGACCACATTACGAGGGACCCACTTCAGCCTGACTCTCCGTCCCGAGCGGTCTTCCAAGCCAGAACTTTTAGCTCACCGTAATGGTTTAGAAGCGTATCAGATTGTTTACCGTGGGGAATATGCGCTGGGAGGGTCGACCTCACTCTCTCAGGTACCAGTTCACTGTCCGAGCCGGTCAGTTATCTGATGCAGGATTGGGCACAGCGGTTGACAGAATTGGGGAGCCCAACCGTGCATGTTACACACACGACTTGGCCCCACACAAAACACTAGGTTTTCATACAAAGAGGTAGGTTGCTTGAATCTCACATTCGTCCAAGTGCCATAGAGGCCACACGGCGAAAGAACGTATGGGACGTGATAGCTGAGTGTCTAACGTTCTGTCTCCTACAGAGTTACCTCTCAGGCGCCTTTGACTTCTTCCTGAACTATTCCAGTCGAAGCGCACGGTTCACACGGCCTTGAAAATAAATATTTCTCATGTCCTCCTGGCAACATCTTCTAGCAACCTGGGGCTTTGACGGACTGGGCGGTATGAGTCAATTAAGATATTGAAAAAAAATCTGACCGGTCGATCGAAACCATGCAGGCCTGTCGTGTTATGCAAACCTCCAAAATAAAGGTGTTATTGCGGTCGACCTTTATGGTAGTATTATGGAGGTGATGACAGGAATGGCATTAGGTATGGTTGTAGTGGTCGTGGCAGCAGTTTGTAATGATGATAACGATGATGATGATGATGATGATGTGCGGAAGACTGGAAATTTTTGCATACATTTAACCTCCAAAAGCCGAATCTGTGATTTTTACAAAATAATAAGTCGACGAATATGTTATATATATCAAGTATTTAGCCATAACCTAAACTACCTCGGCGCTTAGACAAGTTAATTCTCAGTCCACTAACATACCAACCTTTAAACAAAGGATATCGGAGACCTGCATTTTTATGGGTAACGGCAGAAATTCTCACCTGAGCAAGTAGTCTGTTCATGGTCGAAAACGAAATAGCATCCTTGTTTAAACGATCCCGAATAACCTTAATGATAGAACGGTTGTCGAAGAAGAGGGAAATCGATTCCATTCGGCAGGGCGAAGAAGCGGCTAAGATTGCATTGTAGGGTTCTACAACAGACGACACTTGTTGTTGACTGGGGTAGACGCCAAAGTCAAATTTGGCCTGTTTGATGAAGGAGTTATCGATGTGCTCTTCCAGGGCTGTGTTGACGTGAAAAAGGGAGAATGCAGTGTAACAAACTGGAATCTTTAGTTCTAACTGTAGGCATTGATACAAGAATAGGGCCTCCCCACACCTTCGCTGGCCTGCTCACGTAGCACGCATGACTGATAACCGATTTCTGAGTCTGGTGTGGTTTATCAAATCCTGGAGAAGTTAGTGGATACTGGTATTCAAGTGCATTTGGAAAAGCGCCGTATGACTTCCGGGGGCGCCCAAGTTAGAGCTTCTGTCCGCCGATCATTTCTCGGTTAAAAAAAATAATTTAATAAACTGCTGGAAATTGTTCGTCAGAACCGTATTCTGCAATGCAGTCGTGCGAACTCTACTTTGTATTATCCAAACATCTTGGTAGATATACATCTCAACCTTGCCTTTTATTCCCTTCGAATAAAAATATGGCTAGATCGCAGTTGGTAGCCCGGAATGGGAAGCGGACGGCGACCTTAGCCCTAATCCCAACCTTAACCCTAACCCTAACCTCAACCGTTACCGTTAACCCTAAAGGCAATCCTAACCCTAGCCGAAATCGTAAACGTAACCGTAGCCCGTAGACATAGCCGTAACTGAGAAGCCTAACCGTAATACCGGAACCTATTCGTACGCTCAAACCCTAACCATAACCCGAAAACCGAAGCCTAAAGGCATAACCCTGACCGGAAAATCGGAAACCATAAACCGGTATCCTAATCCTAACCACAAACGTAAAACGGAAGCCAAATGTGTCCGATGTGACTATGGAGGCCCACAAAATAACCCCAGTAAACAAACCCCCCCCCCCCCCCCCCCCCCCCCC
>CACRXP010002394.1:0-11236 GCA_902702965.1 Spirometra erinaceieuropaei
GCCGACCTCTTTTTAGGATCAACAAATCAATCCACCGACCTGGGAGAAACTCTGCCACAATCGACCGATCTACAGAATACCAGTGTTAAAACATCATGTAACAGCTTGCTAAGAGTCCACATCACATCAACTCCTTTTTCTTCATTATTGTGTCCTTGTTCACAACCGTTAGCCCTCTGTGTGCTCGCTCCAGTTCAAGGCTGACTGCGCAGTTTTTGGGTTGTGGAATCACGAAGCCACAGTGGACAGAAGACTTTATTTACGGCGCTCTCGCGCGCGAGGTTTTAAATAAAGTTTTTCCTAGATGCCTTTAAAAATCACTGACCCCTTGGTGCTCCATTGCTCTGTAAAGTACCAGCGAAAGAATGTCATGGACAGGGTTAACTACAAATACTTAACAGAGTACATAGACAATAGGAACTGTTATCGCGAGCGCTAAAGACAGAACCGTCAATCCCAGGCTATGGATATCAGGATAAGATCAGAGTTACGAAAGAATTAACGGTAACAATCGGGAGATGGCACCCAAAAAATCCTCCTAACCAAAGCAGCCTGTCTTACGGGACAGGTGGTAATAGGGGTTTTATGGGTGGTGGCTGGTCGGGATGTACGATACCAGCCGACAGAAAGCCTTATTTGAACAGCTGAATGATCGAAGTTGGCTCGCTCTCCGTTCCGTTATTACAAAATGGGTCGCCCGTTGCAGTATAGTGGTAACGGACGAGTGGACGGCGTATAATCGTCTTCCCTCAGAAGGTTATCTACAATTCTCTGTTAACCACTCAGAGAACGTCAAGGACCTTTCCGCCGGACGGCACACCAATGTCACTGAGACATACTGGAGTAGACTGAAAAGGAAACTCCACGAGGAAGGCCCTGTATGTGGTCGAGCTGTGTGGGCTCACATAGACGAAGTACAGTATAATCTTTGGTTTCGCCTCAATGCCATGTCCTTTACAGATGCCTGGGAACTGCTCCTGTCCCATGTTGTGCAGACTTATCCTATTTAAAAGTGATTTTGTTTTGTAATAAACTGCCATAATGCGAATGTATGCCGTATATTCAGGTGTACGTGTGTAACGATGGGGAAGGTTGGGTAACAGCGACCATCGTCCATGTAACCTCCTGCAATGTTCGTTCGGCCAGCCCATGTTAGGCCGTCGCGGAAGTCTAAGTAGTGCGTGAAAGTAGGCATGCAACCGATGATATAGCCTGAAGGTGTTTGAGTCCACTGTTAAAGGTATAATTTCTAGGTAACGGATTTTTTGGGTGCCATCTCCCGATTGTTACCGAATTAACAATCAAAAGTCAAACGACCTGACAATCCAACACATGCCAAGCGCGTCACGTCGTGTTGTGTTCATTCCATTCAGTTTAACAACCAGTAAATTCAAGAATGAAGAACAGGTACGGAAAGGCAAGAAAGTCTGGCGCATCGACACAGTTCCCCCTCCGAGACCGGAGGGCGGCGAAAACGACGCCGAAGGATATGTACAAGTCTAAAAGAAATGAATGACCAAGCCCGTGTCCATGCTTTGAGGTCTTTGTGCATCCCAGGCCAGGCGAAGCGGTCGGAAGCCAGCTTGTCGTTTGCTCGACTCCCAGGGTGAGAGAGATTGTGCAGGGAGGAGGATGGTGGCACAAATGGACGATGGGAAGGGGTGAATACGTCGTATAAAATGGTGCCGTTGCAAGTTGTCAGTGGTAGTTCCTGAAGTCGGAGTTCGGAAACATCCTCATCACAGGGTGAACCGACACGGCGTTCTTCAGCGGCCATCTCAGTGAGGTCTATCCCGGATGAAAGCTGAAGATGAGCGAAAAATGGCCTGGAGAGTGCGTCAGCCACCTCATTCCGTGACCCGTCAATATGGCGGATGTCTGAAGTGAACTGCGAAATGTAGTCCATGTGGCGGATCTCCCGGGGGCTTAGCCTGTCAGAGTGGGAATGTATTTCAAATGTAAGTGGCTTATGATCTGTGAAAATTGTGAACTCTCGACCTTCGAGTAAATGCCGGAAGTGCCTTACGGCAAGATTAGCGGCGGGGAGTTCACGTCCGAATGTGCTGTAGCGGGTTTCGACCTTGGATAGTTTCCTGGAGAAGAAAGCCAAAGGCACCGTAGAATCTGGCAGACTTTGTTGAAGAACCGCGCCAACAGCAACATTGCAGGTATCGACCATCAGAGATATGGGTGCATCAGCATGAAAGTGGGTCGGGAGGTTGGCATCAGCCAAAAGGGCTTTTACCTGCTCAAATGACGTGAGTGCTGCTGGTGTGAGTCCAAAGGTGTGCTTAGAACCTGAGAGGTGACAGGTCAGAGGTAGGATGGTATCGGCACAGTTCGGGAGAAACTGGCAATAAAAGTTCAGCAAACAAAGGAAACCGTTGCAACTGACGACTAACACATGCCAAGCGCGTCACGTCGTGTTGTGTTCATTCCATTCAGTTAAACAACCAGTACGTACAAGAATGAGGAACAGGTAGGGAAGGGCAAGATTGTATGGCGCCTCGGCACACTATTTACGGAAATATATTAACTGATTTAGATAAAGCAGATTAAACAAATGGAAATTGACGAAGGCAGAAATTAGTTGCATACAGGTAGAACAGGAAGTCATGAAGGAAATCTTCTGTTCCGAGATTTTGCTAACTCACTTCAGACATCTTACCTCGCAAACGCTCTTGCTGATTTAACTAAGGCCTATACAGCCTCGAGCGTTGACCTCAGGCGTGGAAAGTTAAAGCACGAGTCCCGCGTTTCCGACCCAATTTTTTCCGTCTCCGCAGCGAACGCATGTGTCAACCGAGTACTTTTGAAAAGACCGTCCGAAGCCAAGGAGGGCCTTGGCTTTCGTCGGTTGGCTGTTGTCACCAGGCTTCTGTTCACGACCGAATCATGACCAACTTAGCAAGCGGAAAAGTGACAATAGGAGCAGTGCTGAGGCTGCTACCGTTTGAACCTCGGCGCGGCTGAAAGCCAATGACTCTTGTCTTTCTGAAATGAATGTCCTCCGAGACCCTATTCAGAACGAGGATTCCAGTGCTCTTTTTGCATTAAATTTTGCATATCTAGCTTTGCCAGAGGAAGGTGAATATTGAACGCTCGGTAAGAGCGCAATATGAGATTGAGCATTGCGTATTACATACTGCTGCCTACTGAATTAGAAAACAGAAGCGTCACTTATCCAGTTTCAACAGATATGCCATCTGTTCGGTCACTGCACCTCCACACGGAAAACTTTCGTGAAGGCGAGTACTACGGATTTCCTTCCCCCAAACGCCTTTAGAATAGGTGTGTTTTTCGATACTCTGTCATCCATATCAGCGGTTTTGTTTCCTTTGTCCCCTGGGGTTCGGTTTACCTTTCGATAATTTGCCGTCATTACCGGGCACAGATTTAACCACATTGCCTTTACCTACTACGACATCAATGCCATCCTTTGAGTCACTGTACCCACAAACGAAAATCTTTCATAAACGGCAATAACTAGAGATTTCCTTCCCCGCTCTATTAGGTTCAGCATACTTCTCGATAGGTTGCCATCCCTACCAGCAGTTTTGTTCCCTCCATCCTTTCAATAAGTTGCAGTCAAAGCGGCCACATGTTCAACAGCATTGCCTTTAGCGGGTAAGACACCGATGCCATCCGTTGAGCCACTGAACGCCCACACGGAAATCATCCGTAAACGGCAAGTACTAGAGATTTTCGTCCACCGATCCTCGTTAGCTTAAGTTCAACTTTCGATAAGTTGCCAGCCATTGCGTCCTGATATTCACATTTGTTGCTTTACCGACTCAACTGGAATCCCCTGCTTTTATTCGCTGCCAAACTCCCACACGGTAATCTTTAGTGAAGGCTAGTACTAGGAGTTTTATTCCTCAAATTCTTTTAGATTCGGTGTACCTCTCGAAACGTCTCCATCCATACCGGGGTTTTCTTCCCTCAGACCCCTGGAGTTCAGTTTGCCTTTCAGCGATCGCTTTTTCCCTAACACAACCATCGCGCGTACGAACAAGCGATATTAACGTTAGTTTAAAATACACACCAAAAATCCCTTTAAGGGACCTTTTGGTGGAGACGGAACCATATTCTGTACTGGGCTTAGTCTAGATGAGCCAAGAGAGGTCTTCCCGAAGGCCGGCCAACTATACCGCAGTTTCCTTTTTAACCAGTTTCAATACGTCTCGATGGCATCTGTGTGGCGGCCTGTTTTATGATCCTTAAAATTCCTGGGGTGGTTGACCATGTAGTGCTCGTACCCTTCTGCGGGTATGGCGCTGTATGCCTTCCATTCGTCAGTACAGTGAATGATCGATCTCATGAAATGTTGGCTGAAATTCTGAAATGTGTTTTCGATTAGGAAGGTTTACTTAATTGGGGTCAAAACATTCATTCTCCTGGGACGTAGTCCTAATATATTTCGGTCTCGGCAGGATGTCAGCTTTTGAATGCTTTACATTTTAATCTTCTGTAAAATCGTACTCGGTAAGGAATGACTACTTAATTAGCATGCAGTTTTTTAATAATTCTCGATGGTCTTGAAAATTCAAATATATTTTTTTTAGAGAGAGAGAGAGAGGACTGTTTTATTTTAAAAATAACTTTCAAAACTTTCAGCAAAAACGGTTCTCCAGTACACAGTGATTACCATAGAGATTAACAGGTTTTGGAGAGACAGGTGGACATGATTATATATGAAGAGAAAAAGGACGTTAAGGTGCAAGATCGAGTTTTTGTTTTTGTTTTTCAACATCTTTGCAGGTGGGATACCGGGCTAGAAATGGCAGTATGGAATTCCGATAGGCCGAAGTGCGGCAAGGGATGTGGCGGAAGCATCGACGCATGGGCGTAAGGATTTCGCAGCCATTAACTCATTATGAAGGGGATGGACGGTGTCATTCAGAATTCGGTCAGCGAATTGCTCCACCGAGTTGAAGTGTCGCTGCACGATGATATCAACTAAAAGATGATAGGAAACACCAGCAGCAGAGGCGAGCATTCGAATGACACGTTTAAAAATAATTAGATCTTTTTTAAGTAAAGCTGGAAAAATAACTGGAGAACAATAAAGAATGAGTGGAAAAATACAGCCATCTATGAATCGCCAGATTAAGGACTGGGGTGTGTGATATGAACGTAGACGACGAATGTAATAAACAAGTTTTTGAATTTTTGTTAAAAGGGTTTCCATATGAAGAGAGAAAGAGAGATTTGAGGAAAAAGTAACACCTAGGTACCGGAAAGAAGTTACCTCATTGGGAAGAATATCCAAAGGTTCAGGAATGGGAGAGGGTCGCAATCGAAACACACACTGTACTGATTTCTGATTGTTGAGTAGGAGTCCATTATTCGAAGACCATGCGGAGACGTGATCTAAGCCATCCTTTAAAGACTGTAGGTGAGTCAGGTTTTTGAGTGGGTGGCCTACGACCATGTCATCGGCATACTTAACATACAGGCAGTCGTTTGGAGATCTCAAATCATCAGTATGTAGGGAGAAAAGATGAGGGGCTAAGATGGAACCTTGTAGAACTCCACAATCATATGGAAGAATAGCAGATCTTCTCTTTCCCGACTGAACAAACTGAGTGCGGCAGGAAAAATAATCTCTAAGCCAAGAGACAACCCAGCTCGGAGTGTCGCACGCAGCTGCTTTGGTCAGGAGGAGTTGGCGCGGAATAGTGTTGAAGGCGGATGAGTAGTCGAGAAAAGCACATGCATATGCACGGCATCCCTTGTCTAAGTCTCTCAAAGCTGAATGAACAACTAAAGCAACAGCATCCAAGGTGCTACGCTTTGCCTTGTATGCAAATTGTAGAGGATCAGAAAAATTGACGGAGGAGTCTTTAAGGGAATCTAATGCAACTCGTTCAGTAAGTTTTTTGCAGAATTCCCGAACAAAAATGTGTTTTCATTCAGTCGGTTGATAGAGAATCACATCGTCTTTATATATTATACTCGAAAGAAGAATATAATTAGGTTTTAAAAAGTTTTCTAATTCCCGAATAATTTTAAGCCCGATCAGCCGTTGCATTAGGGCTTAGCGATTTCAGTCTACAAGGTGCATGTGTTCCTCGTAAAGAAAATCACATATTCTTATATGTCTTTAAAAAGATACTATATATGATCCATAAAATTTTGCAATGGATGCGGACCATGTTGTACATTTCGTGAGGAGCAAAGGTAAACAGACAGGTACTGTGCTGTATGAATGGTCTTGAAAAATCTCATAATTAAAAAATTTTTCGAAACTTAATTATACCTCTTCTTCGAACATAAATTATACAGACGGCGTGATTGGCTACTTCAATGCCCTGATCTCTTATCTTAGCGTCATTACTGTGCAGGCATTGTGTTTGGTTTACTTTGTAGCTGCGGTGTTAAATATCCCCGTATTTTAGTATTCCGGTCCACTTTCAAAATCATTACCGGAACTATTTTGGTTTATTCAAGTTTTTCTAAAACAGTCTTCACAGAAAAATCCTTTCCACCTGTCCACCTTCTCATCCATTTGCCCCGCTCGCATAACCCCTCCTTTCACCTGTTCCATAAGACACGTGAACCCATCTGGGGTTATTTGGACTGGGTCTCATCCTGCGTCGTTGCCTAACGGTCTACCGCAAAGTTTGCTTGTGATGGTGAATTGCATACTGGAAGCAATGCTGAGTGTTACTCATACACAGGCGATTTAAAAATCGCAACTGCTCTCCTCATTTGTCCTTCTAGCTGGCCTGCCTTCAGCCTCCTGTGGACATTGTCGGTCCTGAATTGCCTAACTTGTCCACACTTGCATCATGTATATCAAAACGGGACCTTATCGGGATTAAAAGCGCATAATAAAGGCCCCCGTTGTTATTTTCGGAATTTCCTTTTGATTGCATGCAATATCGCTGCACTAAGGGGTCATTGCAGACTCATGCTCGATCCACTAGTCCCCATAAAATGTCCCCACGATGCGTGAGTGTGTGCAGGTGGAGAGCGGTGTGGTAATGTGATTAGGACTGTGGTGTTTTGGCTAGGTGAATGTCCCGCAGAGGTGTAGGTTGATGAAGCGGGAGCCACGGGTATATAGTTGGAAAGTATGATGGACAGTAGTCACAATTCGACTGTTCTTTCTGACGATGTCCACCGTCTGTTCCACAGCAGGGCTAGAGCGAAAACTGTGACTTGCACATAATAGTAGACTTGCATCGCATCGCTCGCGCTCTCTTCTCCTCCCCCCACCTAGGCTCGGACGCGAACAAATGTATCACGTAGAATATTACGGTATTGCAGAGAATATGCTCCGTTAAGTGACAAACCAAAACCTCTTCAAGTTAACGGGTACACGTATATCAAAACGAGACCTTATCAGGGATTAAAAGCGCATAAAAAAGCCTCCGTTGTTATTTTCGGAATTTCTTTTTGATTGCGTGCACTAAGGGGTCACTGCAGTCCGCAGAGGTGTAGGTTAATGACGCGGAAGCCACGGGTATATGTTGGAAAGTATGGTGGAAAGTAGTCACACTTCGACTGTCCTTTCCGACGATGTCCACCGTCTGTTCCACAGCACCGTTAGAGCGAAAACTGTGACTTACGCATGATAATAGACTTGCAATGCATCAATCGTGATCTCTTCTCCTCCGCCCACTTAGGCTCGGACGCAAATGAAAATCAATTTAGTAAACAATGAGTGTGGAGTTCATGAGTATTATTCTGAGCTACTCAAACCTACCCGCAGAAATCAGATATTAATGTACCACCTCCGCCCTAGGAGAAATATCTGGCTGCACAGTATTAGGTGAAAGGGATCTACTCATCTGGCGAACATAACTACTGGTTCAACCACCGAGGTATTCCCAGTGACAGACGACAAAAAAGCAGCCGAATATCAGCTTGCTATGTGAAGCAGGACACGGAAAAATATATCACGTAGAATATTACGGTATTCCAGAGAATATGCTCCGTTAAGTGACAAACCAAAACCTCTTCAAGTTACTGTCGTGGTGAGGCAGTGATGTCGATATCTCCTGTGGATTTGTCGGTGCATTCGATGGAATTGCGTGTGGCACGTGAAATATGAAGTAGGGTGGAGAGGAGCTAGTTAAACGCCGGGTAAGTGCTGAAATTTTTTTAACACACAGTGGATGCGCCATCTTATAAGATGCTAACCACGATTACCAAAGGTGTCTTCCAGTGAAGGAGATAGCTCAAGCAAAGTCGTGAGATTGATTGTCGCGCTGCATAATCACAGGATATTTCAGTCAGCTTAGGATTCTGACCTTTAAACAAACCGCTTTCAGACCGCTTGCAAAAGCCGCCCTTCGTATTATGATTCATTACTATTGACATTCCATGTCTTTATGCACCCGGATATATTATGTAGAAAACATGCCCATTAATATCTTTTATTGCGCTCAATTGGTAGCATAATTTGCGTCAAATTTCATTTCTAAGGAAAGGATATTTTTCACTTTTAAATAATTTGTGGATTTTGGGATTTTTAAACCGTTGAATGTCTGTCTATAAAGCATCGTATCCGTCCGCTGAAAAATGCTGCTTGCAACGTATTAAACGTGGACCACAAACACTGCGAAATTTTAAGAGTCCCGGGTTAGTTCCCCTTAATAGCATGCATAAATGTGTGATCCACCTTACACGGAAGATATATAGTCTGTAGTTTAGAAACCCAGAATACAAGTGCGACGGCCAGTCAAGTCCAAATTCATTCAAAAATTGAGGTCTTTTAAAAACGAAAGATGTGCCTTCTTCAAACGCAAAACTCAAAGAAGTCTTAATTCGCTACTAACTAAGCCCAAAAATATTGTTGAGCACTTTTTCGTGAAATATATTTAGATATATGAGGGCATCCAAAACCAATAGTCGAAATTCATTCTATATAAGCAGTCATTTTTACACAGTTCACTTTTTGAAAGAGGCCGGTATGAAGTTCGTTAAAAAGCCGACATTGTGATGTGACTAAAGTACCTTGAGATCATAGTGGGTGACATTTGGTCTTGCAACGATAATTGAGTAATCTTTTCTAATCGAATTTCGATTATAATTCTATGAGACAGCGCATTAATTCTATGTTACAAATCGAGAAATGGCAACGATCGAGTGGAGGAACACAAATTCGCTCGACCACCGAAAGGTGCCTGTGTTACGGGAAACGTGGAAATAGGGGTTTTACGGGCGGGGCCTACGCATGCCTAGAGGCACGGCAGAATAAGTATAAATAAGTGTTAAACTCGGAAAATCACTCCAACAGAAGAAATGGAACCAAATACAAAAATAAGAGGAGGAGGGATCCCAGAGCTGCAAAACAGCCCTTCTGCCTCCCCCTAGTTAATAGGCCCCGCTCTATACATTCCTTTTTGGACTCCAAAACGAAGTAGAATTGCAAGGATTCACACAAGCCCTGATTTATGATACGTCTTCCGTCACGGAACGGTATAGCTTGCAGCACAAGAGTGGCTTGCACACGATCGTTTCTTATCACAGCCGGAGACATGATGGTCATTATTTCATTAAGCTATATTTCAACTGAAATCAAAGCATCGGTGATGATTCAGTTCAACAATATGGAGATAAAAGGAGTGTTGGAAAGGATAATTTCAAAACAAGAAATACGTGAGAGCAGATTTAGTGCATAGCGGACGGACATAGAAAGCTAATCATAGACAGATAATGGCTGGGGGAAGTTCGTATAATTGCTTTTTACTGGAACGGACTACTTGGGCCAGTTTACGGAAATCCCCATGAACATACCGTCCACACGGACCAACAGTTAGGCAGGATACAAGTTCTCGGTAGAAGACTAGTTGACGTCAACAGGCTCGTCAGAAAGGGGACAATGTCATTTAAAAAACGGTCGAAATCCATAATCAGGCCGTAAAATAGAAGAACGCATTTCTTGCCGGAGTTTGAGCAAGAACAAAACTCATTTTGCGGTTAACCTTAAATAGATATCGAAGGGTAGGGAAACTGGACCAATCTGCCTCCAGAATGATACCCAGTTGAACAGTGAGACGGGTCGTTGGTGGTTTTTCAGATCCGAACTCATTGAAACGTATTCATATCGGACGGTGTCTACAAAATGAAAGCGGGCTGGTCGTCCTCGTTGCAAGAAGATCTCGTGGAATAATAAATGCATAGGCAGGTTTACCAGTGCGGAAGGAAAAGTGGCGAACCAATGAACGAAATTCAAGGTCGTGCTTTAAGATAAAAAAGGCATACATAGGAGACTTGTGGCGCAATTTTCCTGAATGTGGTATAATTTTGCTCCATAAACAGTCGAAGTACGAGTTTCTATGGCATTGCATATACGTGACCGATTAGATAACGGATAGACTGGTCCACAAACTTGTACATGACACCACGAGGTACCTCTACTTTATACACTTTTTATCGCTTCAGACCGAAAAAGAAGCCGTCGAACCTCAGTCTCACTGAAGACCATCTCTAAACTTTTCTCCTCTCCTTCCCTTTCCTTTTCTGTCTCTTCTCCCTTTCGATCGGCTTCCTGGTTGTCATTTGTCTAAAATGGATTCTAAGATATGCTGGGTCACTCCCAAGAAGTTAATCACTTTGTAGCACATATTGAACTGTTAAAACAAGCGTTCAAATACCCCTGTCGCCCACAGGCACACTTAATGCTATGTACGGCATCTTATTACACATGTTTAGGCTGCAATCAGTGGTGAGCAGCCGCGTCATTGGTGAGGTCCTCCACGGAGCTTGTAGAGGCGAAAGTAATGGCCAAGTTTACCCGGGACTGTATTGAGAGAAATGAGTATCCAGACCGCTACTTGAAAATGCTAAGCCGTAGTCGTACAGTTATTACTACAGAAACCCTGAAGAGATACGCTACGGATTAACTGGAGAGTACCCTCGCAAGGGTAGAAGAAATTAGGCGTCACGTCTGTCAACGTACAGCTCTCCCTGACACCCTGACTGATGACGAAAGACAAGAATTCGACAGCTACACTCAGTCCATGGGAAGAAAACAGGCAAGAGGTTCTGCATTTGTTAGAAGTGGGCATGAAATGAAACCACAATCGCGGTTTCCGAAACATCTACATCGGTACGTACACAATCACTCTTATATGATATTTGGTAAGACATCACTTAAAGCATTATCCATTGATTCTAGGTTTTGCCAAACTTGTCGAAATGGTAATCAGTTAAAATTGGAAACTCAGTTCAAGAACCTCTGGAACCAAACCTATGATCTAGTGCCCCCTTTCCACAGACA
>CACRXP010002407.1:0-10126 GCA_902702965.1 Spirometra erinaceieuropaei
GGGGTTCAGTTTAGTTGCTGAGTTGACCAGAGAGACAGGAACCAGAGGAGAGTGGTCAGAATGAAAACGCTACAGTGTTAAGGGAGCTTGAGTCCATGATTCTAACCTGGAACTACGACATGTTAAGAAGTTCGACACAGACTTGTGGGAAAGAGACGTACGTATACTATAAAAAGGAGAAATGTTATCTGCAGAGCAGGTCACAGCTACTCACTTACCTCGACCTTAAACCAAACGCACTGGTCAGAACGTCCCCCCTCAATACATTTACATGGGAAAGCTGACTTCAGACCGAAAATAGCAGCCATCTGCATCAGTAGTAACCGTGAAGATAGTCCTTTCAGGGAGTCTACGGCCTGCGACTGCGGTTGGATTGTTAGTGAGGACTAAACTCGACTTGTCGGACGCATATAGCATGGATTTGGCCTAACAACTAAACATACACAGCGAGGAGAAGCCTTTAGACGGACCCTATGGCACGAACCAGTGTCAATCATTCGGAGTAGTCAACACCATCATTTGATTCGAAGCCAACGGTAGGTTGTGTTACCCGCCTCGCAAACAGTAACCCCAGGCCAGTGTAATATGGGAATGGTGGCAATAGGGGTTTTACGGGTGGGGCATCACCGCGGAGGGAGAACGAAATGAATGCAATATGACATAATAATAAATACGTTTCCGTTTAAATTCTTCTTCTGCGCCTAAATATAGCAACGGAATTGAGTGCGGTAATTTAAAAATAAGCAAAACGCGACTCAGTAAATAAAAGACATTCAAATAAACCACCACTTGCAAATTTGAGGCAGGTCAATAACCAATAGAACGAACAAGCAATAGGAAAGAACGGCAAGTGTCAAATAATGCAACTGTGAAAATAAAATGTGAGGCAACGTGACGCACATAAATGTTAGAGGAGCTATGGAAATGCATCTTGATGAATGCGAAAATAATGTCACATAACTTAACTATGATCGCATGTTTATATCCGCATAATTAGGCAACTTAGTCGTGCAATATAAAAAAATTAGGGAAAGCAAAAATATATCTGCGAAGGTTATGCACAGTAAAGAAATACATTAATTAGCAGAGTAAGTAAGAAGGCTTAGTTTTTTCCTTCCAAAATACGGACCAGCGGTTCCAGGTCGCAGAAAAGCCAGACAACTGCAGCTTGATTTTCTGGCGCAAGTGGAAGAGATAGCCGAAGCTGGCAAACGAAAAACAATGCAGACACACTGGGAAAACTAGGAAACCAAGGTAAAACACATCGATCACAGAGAGCGGGAGCGAAAACGGAAGGCCATCTTATGCCAAATGAATTATCGCTGAAAAAGGTCACACTGAAACAACTTGGTACATGCGGTTATATCAATGCGCCAGATAGCACCCAAAGGGAAACTTCCTGTGACTATGAATTAATAGGCAAAAGCCTGGTAAACCAAATATATTAGTTAGTTATATATATCAAACCCAGTGGGGTTACACAACCTATCCTCACTTGTTAATGGGCTGTCGAATGAACGCTTAATCCTGTATGCGTCATAGAAATCACCTACAACTGTTTAAGCAAGACATTTCTGACAGGCATATGCGGATGATTTGACCCAGTGTAATCCCAGACGTCTAGTGACTGACTTTGCCTAGTTTCTGTATGGGAGGTGTGGAAGGAGAGAGACCGAGAGGGGATATGCAATATGATGATACGGTGACAGACTTGGGGGTTCCGGGGCCATTTTATTTGTCACTGACTACGTTTTTTATCCAACCGTTGGCTCATGCTGTTCGAGATCAGTAGCCTAACGAAGGATTACTTGAACACGCCCTGCGTTATCTCATATGGTTATTTGTATGTAAAACGGCTCCCCAGGTCTCCCCCTCAAGCAGCGAGTACACTATCTCTGGATATTTCGTCGACCGGTATTCCTTCACGAACCAATCTGCCGTCAAGTTTCCCTACTTGGAAAAGGGAATCACCTCTTCAGGTCATGCAGTCCATTATACTATTCAGTAAGCGTATCCCTGTAGGGCTCAGTTCACCTTGGGTTGGGATTATTTGCCTCGCCTGAACTGACTAACTCTATCTCCCTTGCTTGCATTCACCTACCGGTCTGACTCAAGCTGTGTGCGCTTGGTCGCAACGTCACCTCCAGGACTTGTCTGTCCACTATTTCAAACGCCTTGCTCACCCTCTCTCGGGTCGCTGAATGTGGTATAGTAGCAGTCAGATGCGAATAACCGCGGTAAGGGGATAACTGGGTGACCAGTAATTCGTCTGGAATCCTAGACGAGAACCATTATTACTCGGGTTGGCAGGCCGACTCGTGCAGCACCGACCCCTTCTCTCTCTCTCTCCTCGCACCCATCATTTCCGAGTAGCTAGAAAAGACTAAGACGCCGGGAGACATGACTGCGGTCGGTCAGACGTAAAACGTCCATCTAAGTGTGCCGCACGCGTTCCGGTCCGTCACTATACACAATGCAAACTTCGTTCATTTGCATTCCATATCGGCCGGAGTCACCATGTTGTCACATTAACAGGCCACTCCAATAGGGCATCCAGACCGTAGAAGGACCCAGTCGTATAATCGGCCAGCAATCTTCCAAGTCCAATCTTTCAATTCATCGTGAGTCTAAAAACACCAGATTTACAGTAAAGAAATGAGGCAGTAGAGGATGAATCTCTCGCTCACACACACCCCCTCTCATCACAAGCCAACAAGTAGTTCTGAGTCCGAAGGGCAAGAAAAGTCAGAGCCAGCGAGTGATGGTAGTGGGGCGCTCACAGATCGTTCTCTTCCTTGCAATGTCCGATGATGTAATCTTCAGAACACACGATTTTGTAAGTTTTTTGGACGACTTATTCCGTTACTCGTGCCGGCAGACTCTCTAATCGCTCTGGCCATCACTGTTGCGTTCCCTTGCGCATCACCTTCCCACAAACCCTATTTACCCTGCTCTCGCCGATACCTTAACGATGACGTAAGAACGGTTGCGTAGGCGACGACAGAGACAACTAGGGACGTGTCAATTAGGGTCGACAACTGCAGCAGGCGGGGTCGGAGGACTGCCCACTTTCAGTCCTTTTACCGTAGTACTCTGAATTATCTTGCTTACATTCCCAACATTGTTTTGCAGGTAGGGATTCAACCGCTTACATAAAGGTGAAATTAGGCCTTGCAAGTCCGCAGCGGACAATAATTAAATCAGCCCCACTTATGGGTTCCCGAGTAACCATGTACTGGTTAACCTGTAGTATATTCCCCCCGTGAGCCTCGAGTACTCTTCTACCGAGTGCCTGTCCGCACATCAAACGCCAGTACCTGCCTCGTCGTATATATGATGTGCGGCCTCCCTCTTGATAGACTAGCGGGTGAATGGCCACATAGCATCTACGGGGCTGGTGTCATACGTTTGTCAGCAGGATTTGAAACATGATTGGTAAGGGTCTTGCTGTAAAGACGTCTTCAGACTCAAACAAACAGTAAATTGAGAGGAAGACCTGGGGGCAAACGACGTCTTGAGGTTGTTTACTTATAGTCTGAACTCCAAATTCCCTACTTTAGTCTGCCGACACGCCACATAGACACGGAGAAAATACATGTCGTCGCCGGCACAGGTTCATGAGGTTGCTGCTCCTGTGGTGGCTTGTATTCAAGATCTCTAGAGGGAGTCTGGAGTACTTCGTTAATGGGAACTACGATCTTCTATCTGTCGAATTTTCTGCTTCCCCGGTCATCTTTTTCATGCGGTAAATCTCACTGTGCACGCAGTAATGATAGGGAACTTGTTCGGTACCTATTTGAGCAAACACCTGTCCAGCGTGGCATTAGTCCGCGTCCTACCGCATTTGGTTCTCATAGGACGTGGATCTGCCGCAGCATGGAACTCCTGATAAAATTGCATATTTCACTTCCTGCATTGGTGCTGTGCACTCGACGGTTCAATTTTTATTTGTCCCGTGGCGTAACGGCTATGGCGCCTGAGTGCGAATCCCAGTGTCCACTTTCCCACAACAAATGCCAGCTTGTATCGAGATGTAAATCATCATAGTGAGAAAGGTCTGGTCTTTTTTGTTGATATCATTACCCCTCCCCTTTTCATAATGAATTGATTATTGTCAATGTTCTTTGCGTACCACGAGTACGTCTTCAGTGGGACAGGTGCTCAACCTCCTACTCTGATCTACGTAACTCGTCGTAGCTAGTCATGTAACCATGCGAGCTTCCCGTAAGTCTGACTACCACGCGATACACTCAGATGTAGTGCCCAGACGTTTCACAGACAGATGGAAGACAGTTTCCTAGCCATACTACGGGAAAAACGTCTTAATCAGTAAGGGATCAAAGCAAAGAGGAGTATATCAGTCTCTTTCCTAGAAGCATTTTTGAAATCCGACATTTTCAAAGACGCTGCCAACACTGGAAGTGACTTACATCACCGGACAGGAATAATCGATCAACGATTGCAAACAGGAGTGAGGCGGAAAAAAGATAAAACTAACGCAACGGCTAGAACATATGGTAGGAAAAGGACATTTTCAGGAGGGATAGGGAGGAAAACTTGATTGACAAAGAAGAAAGCAAAAGATTCTCCGACTGAAACAAAAAAAACCAAGGGGCTTTCGCAAGATGCCAGAAGCCAAAATTGAGATTGATAATGGTGTAAGTTGGTTCGTTTCTTCACCGTCAAGAGATCAACACTAACGGTCCCACCAGAAGGCATTGGAAGTTCCGCCAGGTGGATGGGCCGTCTTCACAGAAGTATGAATGATCCGTTGACCAGGCGGCAACGCCTCTGGAAATGACAGAAGAAAAAACCATGTTGTAGTGGAAGCCGCTTGACGACGCTAGACTATAAGGCGAACACGAAGGCTGCAACTACAAGGCGAAGTACACGAGTCCACCTCTGGACGTCAAGGCAAAACATATACATTTGGGGGATTAGGTGTAGGGCCAGATCCAGTGACCCCTTCGGCTTCTCCGCAACTAAATATTTCAGAACTTGTCCTATGGCTGAAAAAAGCATAATTTCCGGTGAGTAGCAAATATTGCGCAAAAGCGCTTATCAGCGGAACTTCAGTTACAGCAGCCATTCACTGAGTGCCTGCTGGCAAACAAACCTAAAAGTGCATGGCTGCTGTATGCACGAGTCAATTAGAATCAGCCGGCTCCCATCGTCCATCAAACAAAACGGAGCATCAACCACGGGGTGGGAAGAATGTAGGGGTAGCAGGCTGATTAAACGGGAAGACAACAATGTCAGCGAGCTCAAGGCCCCGACAGTTCGACTTTCGTGCCCGACGATGTCCACGCTGTGCTCCACAGCAAGGTTGAGCAGGCATGGTGACTTGCGCGTGAATCATTTTATAGCGAGTAGACCTACGCTGCACCTACCACACTCTCTCCTCCTCCCCCACCTGGGCCCGGTGTCAAGACAGGGTTAAGAAGACCGGAGACGAGAGAGGTCGCAGGTGGCTGGCACGGCCGGACCTGCGCCTAGACGTACCACCATACCCCTGGTCCACAACAAACACTTGACCAGGATTCCAGCGAACAATAAAAATGGGTCAGAAAGGGAAGGGTGACACAAATCACTGGGCAACCATGCGCACACGGCCGGCATACCCAGCGAGAGCGCAAGTGCATCTACCGGCGGAGAACCAGGTACCAGAGAACTGCCAGCGGAAACCAGGCCGCGAGGGCCATGGCTTGCTGATCACGGCATAACAGATGCTTATATATCTTGAGGCGCTCAAAGTCACACTGATGGTCTGATTACATTCGAGACAACGGATCTCTGTAGTGCGCAGAACGAAGACACTCAGCCCCGCGAGGAACGATTATGAACCAAGAAGATGAACGATGTTGCCACATACACTCAGAATTATCCCTCCAACATTTGAAGTCAAAATGGTATGGCGGCATTACCAGTATTGGTGACAGTGGTGGGTAGTGGTAGTAGTAGTAGTAGTAGTGGCAGTAGTAGTAGTAGTAGTAGTAGTAGTAGTAGTAGTAGTAGTAGTAGTAGTAGCAGCAGCAGCAGCAGCAGCAGTACGAGGGGGAGGAGGGAGGAGGGAGGAGGGAGGAGGAGGAATGGCAAGAGTAGTAGTAGCAGCAACAGCAGCAGCAGCAGAGGGGGTTTGGGGTTGACACGCAGTCACGTGTGGTGCCTAGCATAAGGCAACGTCGGTTGGCGGTGTCTTTTTTATTTAAAAATCTTGATTCCGGTACCTATCTAGTTTGAGAATACTACATCCAGCTCCGGCTCCGCTGTTATTTCAAACTAGCTGGACCCCGCCACGCGTTGCTGTGGCTCAGTCTGATGAAATGTAATAGAAAGAAAAGAAGAAGGGGGCACGTTTCTTATATGCTTAAGTGCATAATAGATGTGGATATAAGATATTGTTGTCGTTGCGCTGTCTGCGCAGACACAAATATTGTCTAGTTTGTCGACTCCGGAACACGCAACGTATAATTGGTTATGTGAGACGCAATCCGTTTGCAGACCAAAAACCGCACAATTCTAAGGACTGGCTTTGAGCTTTGCTGATCGTGAATGCAAACGCCAGTCAAAAGCGGAAATGCAGTAGCCTAAATCGAAATGGTATGTCAGTTGGAATCAGTGGAATGTGAGGAATAAGGATTTGCTCTCCTTTAAAAGGTCCTGCCGAGATATTGGATTCCCGTACGTTATTCACTTATGGGTTTACTGCAAGCCACGTGCCGTTGGCAAGCTTCGGCGGGTTGATTTCTCGCAGCAGTATAACCGGCACACCGATTTTCAATCACAGTAACCGCGCCATCGTCCCTGGCAAATTAAGCGAATTCAAAATTTCTGTGACAATTAACTACCTCGCCTGGTTCCACAACAGTGTCGACGGACGTGCATGGGAAATGACCCGTTTTGTACCTTAGACTAAATAGTATGGTTAAGTAGGTAGACTTCTTGGTTCTTGGCCGCAAGAATAGCTCGTTCGCTCAGGCAATAGTGATTCGTATAATTGGTTTGAATATTGGAAAAGCCCTTTTCAACCAAGTCTGGTGACACTAAATTTCCGTAGGTAGGAGGTAGTGAAATGCGTCCTGAAGTCGGATCAACCGCCCCGATCCGTTCCCAATTGTCGGCAATTGGTCTGAGAATATCTCAGCTGTTCAGCCGTTTTGCAGCTGGGCACGCATATCCGTAGTTAATTTTAACGTCTGGAGGCCGCGCCACAACGTACAGTATTTCATGCAAGCATTTATTTCGTCGGTTGGTGTCGATCGAGGAACTACAGGCAGTGTTTGCCCGAGTCTCCTGCAAACAGTAGCAATGCGTTTCCAAATGGTCTGCTGTTTTCATGCAAATCTTGCAATGATCGGTCAAGGACCTCCAGCATTTCTGTGTGCCAATGTGCATTCATCCCAAACAATAAGTTTGCATTTCTGCAGTAGTTTTCCCATGCCGGATGTCTTGGAAAATGTCGTACGTGAAGTTCCAATGAATTGCACGTTCAACGGCAATTGTAAAGCTGAATGAGCAGTTCTTCCACCGGGTAGCAAGTTCGCAGCTATTCCGGACGACAGAAGAGCTAAAGCTTTGCCAATTTTGGACCGAAGTGCTGCCAGAATCAGTAGTAGTAGGAACGGTTTTGCCAATCCTTTTCTGGCGCACCCAAAAAGATTCCTCCAACCCCGCTATTGGCAGACCGCATTGTCTGATCGTAAATATCATCCTGCTCCAGTGCTGGCTTAGGAATACTCGATTGCAGGTACGACAGAAGATCAACCCTGTGGTAGGTTTGCTCACGCCGCAAATCCACGTCTAACGAAGTAGGGGCAGATCGCTTTGGTGATGGCTTTCCCATTTGATTGAGAACTTTGTTCGTGATTTCTACGTACACAGCCTCAGTCATTATTAACACCTCGTTGTAGATTTTCTACTGTGAAATCATCATTTGATTTGTTCTTGCGTATTCGACGGAAGATGCCTTCTACACGCATTCCCTGTGTAATACTTAGGCACTTCCGAATGCAGCAGTGTTTTTGCAAACGCGTCATTTTGGCGTAACATGAAGAACACAGTTAATTTTGTTGCTGGTAGATTTAAGGCAACCTGTTGCACATTTGCAGCTGTAAAGTAAACGCATTGCTCATTCTCTAACTGTACTGCGCGGTTTCATCGAGTTGTATGTCCACGTCCCTCCCCCTCCTTTCGTGTTGCAGACCGAAAACGGCCATGTCGCTTTCTTTATTCACGTACTTACAATTGTACCTAATTCATTTCCCGGAATTGCGGTTTTCCACGTTTATGTGAGCTTCGTTTGCTTTTAAAAGCAAAGGCAAATACGAAACAACCCAGCGGTTAGCGACTTGTACGTCACCGATTCGCATTCGTACGGTTGTCAATTTGCCGACGTCTTTCCTTGATAGTTCTCATCGTCGCGACGGCGTGCAAATCATTGTCGACGTCGGCGTCAGATAATTCAACGCATATTTCATCGGCGATTTCGTTGGAAGTGATCTTGTTGTAGAGCCCGATCCAGGCATGTGCGTGGGGCAGGGCCCATCTTTTGCCATTCCCCATAATACATCCAGCAGCTCACAGACCCAACCACCTCGTGTTTCACCATGAAGTTCATCAGCGATTGCAGTTTCTTCCTAAAAACATGTGCTGTCATACCTATTCACCGGCGGTAGCCCAGGAAGTAAGAGCGGATAAATATCCCCCCAAGCCGGATTGCATGTGAATGTAATGAGTAGGTCTGTACGCCCGTACTGACAAACGTAAGCAATTGCACCTCGAGCGTACGGCGAGGACTGCCTGTGTATGCGAATGACAAAAACGTTAGTCGTACAACGTTAGTTGCATTTCCGTCGTTTGTAACTGCATCATGCAAAGGAATATATTCTTCAGAGCGCAGCTCGGTCTGATTGAAGCAAATGAAAAGCAGGTTTCCTGTTTCGATTTTTTGCATACATGCTCACAATGTAGTGAGGAAGCAATTGACTGCATTTCAAAAGGGGATTACTTACATTCTGTCGAATCATAAGTTGGCAGGAGTAGTAGTTCATTGCGCTGCATTTCATGTGCGTTTCCTCGTCATTGGATTTATCATCTTAACGTTGAAGGGATATCCATCGGCACCACCCCGAAAAGTAAATGGATACTGCGTCGAAATCGGTCTCCGACTGCCGGTATATGTTGGATAGCAAAATCGTTAGTCTTCCAACAGGTTTTTCCGTACCGTCGTCTACAACAGCATCACGCAAATGAATGTGTTCTTCAGAGCGCAGCGTGAATGCAGAGCACGGAGTCGTGTTTGACGCTCGTGTGCTGTTCCTCGCTGGCGCCATTCGCCCACTCTCAGCTGGTATTGTTCATTCTGTTGTGAAATAAGCAGACCTGAAGCTGCAGAACGCGGTCGCCGTGACCGCAACCGGGCTTTCGCAAGCCGAGCTGCACTGCACTGAGCTGACACTGGGTGACGGCCCTATTATATGGGTTGTGCGGGGGGTGGGGCTGGTGTTAACTGCATCCAGTCCTCACCCTCGAGAATCCCCGAGTAAGCGGTGACGGCCCTATTATGTGGGCTGCGGGACAATTTTAAGTGGCGTCCAAGTGTTGCGTGTTTTTTTGCCCCAGGGGAGGTTTGCACCGGCGGCCCATATTGCAGCGGCCCAGAGAGGGTGGAGGGCCTGCTCAAGTGCCTGCGAGGTGAGTGGTGGGGTGGGCGCGGCCGTCGGATGGAGCACGTGCGTTTGAGCGAATGTCGGTCAAGTGGCTCGGCGGGTAGACGTGTGGGCACAAGCGGATGTAGGTCAAGTGGCCGCAGCTGGTGGCGTTGTTATGGCGGAAAAAATCCGTTTTTTTACCCATCACAGGCGTACCATCGGCATAATTACAAAAGTAAACAGACAAAAACCCGGCCCTATGCCCAATTAAGAAAAGTGTAAGGGCCACTGGTTGGCGGTACGTATTGTATGCGAAACCCAGGCTTGTCCATCTAGCCGCTTTCAAAGGCAGGGCAATTTTTTGCTGCACCCAGTCGCGTTCGAGAATTGCGGAGTAAGTGGTGACGGCGGGCATTTATTTCGTCCACCGGTGTCGATCGAGGCAGTGGTGGCCTGAAGTCTCCAGCAAGCAGTAG
>CACRXP010002410.1:0-11048 GCA_902702965.1 Spirometra erinaceieuropaei
GACGTAGCGACTGATGTGGCGTGAAAGCCTTTTTTGGATGGGGAACGTGCTGGTTTGCATGTACCAGACCTCATCCAGCCGCAGGTCTCACATGAGTGAGGTGCACTGGTCCACCGTCCGTGTATGGCTACCGATCCGCCGGTGACAAACCAGTCGTAATTCAGATGTATGATTGCTCTGAAAACATATCGGCATTGTGTCAGCATTGTTGGTGGGGTGGGTATGTTCGACGCGCTGGCATCGTCTCCGTTGCGGTGTTCGGCCAGGACGAACTCGGATCGGAGCGTGGTGACGGCTGGTGGGATCAGTGTCTTCAGTGATGCTGTTGGTGGCGTTTTTACGTGAGGAGTGGGTTGATCATACTGTTATTGCAGTAGATACTGGGGTGTTCGACAGGGTAAATCCCAGCTCTAAACGTCGATTCATCGTGCCGGAAAGCGCAAGATGCTGGTGGTGTTGTCACATCTTTCATGCTTGGCGTTTCACTCTGATCCTGACGATTTCTGCTCCAGTTTTTTAGGACAGTGCGCCAGGCTTGCCAGTCCTCTGCGAGGCGTTCGCAGATCTTTTTGTTTATTTGCTGCTTGCCGGGAGAGGTCCTCAAGATGTCCTTGTATAGTTGATTTTGTCTGAAGTGTCTACGAGCGCCCAGACCGACGCCGCTGTGGAATAGTTGCTCGATGAGGAGTTTGTCACACAGCCCCCTCGAAGTGGTCGCCTCATCGCGGTTGTGCCTTCTTTAGTATGGCATGGGTGTTAAGCACACCCGCGGTCTTCTCTATGTTAAGGATAACTTCGGAGAGTTTCGCATTTCGCTACATGTCCACTTTGGTTTTGGGTATTGTGTGTCCTGTCTTCCTGGCATGGGGCGCACTGAATTTCTTCGTCGTTATTGTCAAATTGAGCATAAGCAAGCGGTATCCCGAGACGCCGCTTGATCGATCCTTGACGACTTTTTAGTCATGTGGGTTCTGCTTTACGTGTTTTTTTGCAACATGCATTGTAGATATCCTGCCCTATCATTTGGAGCGCATAAATGTTCCCTTTCTACCTTGATAGCAAGGTATACACACAGATTTAACGTGTTCAGCCAGTAAGCATTGCGTTTCCCCTCAATGTTTCCAGCCAGTGGACCTCGCACAGCGGAGAGCGAGGCCGCAGACGCACTATCAGCGCCAAAAATCCACCAACCGAGATTCCTTGCTTTTCCGCAATCACTGTCAGCAGTCGCCTGTCTTTAACGACCCCACCGGCAGCACCTTCATTTTTCGCAACTCACCCAGCGATGACCAAACGGGCCACAGATCGCCGCTCAACACCGATGCCACCGACGGAAACTGGTGGGCTGATATCCTGCCGTACAAGCCCTCCACCATTCCAGATACCCTGGCTGACCGCCTGCGACATTGCAGCAGCCTGGCACTTTCGCGAGTTGACCTGAACGCTGCTGACACTCGCAGTCTGGCCTCCTCGGTTTCGCGCACGGACCTCTCCCGTCGCTCCCTCATGACACGCTCCTTATTCGAGCCGCGTGCAGCCAGCCCCGGAGCACGAAAGGACAGCGATGATGATGCTGATGAGGACAATAATCAGCTGGCCGCCCCAACCATCACCACAACTGTGGCGGAGGGGTCACTGCGTCCGCAGCCCATCGGACCGCAACTGCTGCGTCAGCGCTCGACTCGTCCGCGTCCTGTTAGCTACCACGATTCCGGTCGTGCCTTCACACCTGCCCCAGTGGCCCAGTTGCCCTCCCTGGAACACCTCTCCCGGGGCCGGAGACGACTGCCCAAGGTGCCACCAGCGCCGACGGAACCATGCAATCTTCAGGACCTTCTCAATTTCACCGCTGTCGCTGTTCCACCCCCCTGCGAGAGCCCACTCCTAACACCCTATTGTCGTCTTCGGGTTCTCCGAGGCAATGCTTGTACATCAACAGCGGCGGTGGCTACAGTGCCGACTGACGCTTCGACTTCTGTCCTTCGGCCCTAGATGTAGTTTAGGCTCCCAGACTGGCGTGTTCTCTTCCCCTACCCCTCCCCCCCCCAGTCTTTTCTTTTCCTTTTTAGTTGCCACTCGCTTAACTGCCTTGTGCGTGCTAATGTTTAAAGATGTTTTTATAGCCTGTTTTATTCTTATATATTTTTTAAATCCTTAACTGTCCGTCTTTTTTTAACTGGGTTGAACCTGTGGCTCTGTCAAATTTTTATGCATGGGAAGGGCTTGTGATCTCACTTTTGGTTTTTTTCATGTGTCTGTTCGAGGGGTAAGTTTATAGTTTCGACCAAGACTTCAGTAAACGTTGCAGCATTAGTTAGTAGAATTCGACGAGGAGCTTAAATCTCTTGACAAAAAGTTTTAACTGTTGACCAAATTAAGCCCGCGTGTAACTCGGTATAAGTCTCAAGGGGACTACGATCTCCGGTACTACGGGTTTCTCCTGATTTTTAACCCATCCTTACCTACCATCTTCCCTGTTGTAGTGGCGGGAGTTTGGCCTATGCGGCTATTAGCATTCGGCCTGCGCCGATGGTATCTCAATTCCTTCCTGGGGCTCATTGGCCCCTGTGACCTGATAGTGAATTTTAGTCTTCGGTCTGTGGACTCCGCTGATCCCGAAGTGTTCTAGATGTTCATCGGTTCGAAACATATATGCTACGTATGGTAGCATCCACCAGACGCTGCGCTTTTCCGCTTTTTACTTTCACAACCATCTGCGACCACAACCAGTTGCCGAGGTGCCTGGCTGCCGCACCCAGGCGCCAAATACAGGGTAGATCTAAGTTGCCTGAGAAGGGCATTTACCAATCTGATTTCAGAACGGAACTAGGTACTTCTATTTTAACTTGACGCTCTGGGCCTAGAGCGGCCGCATAGTGGTTGGCCATTTCTGGATTATTTTCCGTCACCAGCTCAACACGCCCCGAGTGCAGGCCAAGAAGTCCTGAAGTTTGTGCCTGCACCAGTTGACCAACGAGCACCTGAGTCAAGCTCTTCACCCGTCGAGCCAGAGGCCCCTTGTCCTCTTGAGCACAATCGGGAATATTCGAGAGCACACCGGAGGTTCGGGCAGTTTGGCGGTCCCTCTGCCCCAGGGTGTTTTCTATCACGGTTGCGATAAAGGGGTAGCACGTGGTTTTTCTGGTATCCCCGGATTTGGCCAAAATTAGTAGCCACAGTTTGCATAATCTTTCTCTGGGCTACTGTCGTACACTAAAGCGCTCTGGAAGGGTAATCGGGGCGTGGTCCACGAAGGCACTGCTCAAGGACCCGCTAGATTTTTTCGTAGTTGTTTCTCGGTGTCACTAGCATTCTGGGTCAAAATTTCCCGATTTTAGGCTTGGGGCACTGGCTTTCCTAATTTTTAAAGCACGGTTTCACTGGTGGATCAAGAACTCGGTAATATTACTAGTAATTTTTGACCTGCCCGCAGTCTACACCACCGGAAGGGAAATATGTCTTGAGAGAACTGGAATAATTGTATGAGATGGGCATATTTCACTTGTGGCCTGCTTCTTCGTGTTTGCTGTCCAGTTAGGGGTGCGGGAAGATTTGTGTTGATCGTCTGGTGGTACGTCAAGCGGCCCCGGGAATGACGACCTCTAGGACACTGAAATATCCGAATGGATGCACGACCGATATTAGCTGAAGGAATCCTGTGACTGGGATGTCTTCGCGAGCGGTTTTATCGAAAGTTCACGCAGTTTGGGGAACTGTGACGTTTGGTTCAACAGGATCTTGAGCAATGCCTGACAGTTTAATGACGATTTACTGGGAAACAAGGGCAATGAACGAAACCTACAAATGAAAGTTTGCCCTATATGAAGTTTTTGGAGTTAAAAAATTGGCACTATGCAAATGGCTTGACTTCACCTAGGTGACCTAGATCTACGCGAGAATGACGATACATGTTTGCCTGGCTCGGGGCTATCCCCCACGTCCACAGGTAGCGAGGGTTAACAGCGAAACAAACAGCCAAATAAGTGGTAGCGGCGGAGTATGCAACGGCAATGCCTTTTGGCAGGGCTGGACGCTCGTCGGATATATCATTTTCCTATAAACGGTCAAAAGCCATGGGGGAATACTGCGACACGGCGAATGCTGCTCGTCACCTGCCATCGTCTGATGCATTTCTGTAGCATTCGTGTGATGCGTTGGAGAGATGGGTGGAGACCTCGCTACCAAGTAGGTCTACCCAGCTGCTGTCCGACGAGCCATCGGACGACATGGTCTGGGCGATCGCAGGCCTGTGACGTGTGCGCTCTGACTGATCTTGCCGGCGGTCAGTGACGTTATAAGGGGCAGTCTCTCATCCTGATTCAACTACCTGGTCGGAGGGTTCGACTTGTCCTCTAGTAGGTAACATCTACCGATTACTTATCTAGGTAGCCAGGGTTCAGGAAAACATCTCACTATGGTAGAGAGGCTGTCAACGCCTAAACTTTGGGACGTGTCCGTCCCGTGGTTCAGTGGTTAGAGGCTTGTGCTTACCAACCTCTCTTAGATGGTTGATGAATCATTCCCTCCCGACAGTATTCTTCCTCTCCATGATCCTATTCGTGCCATGACTACCCTTTGCCCTCAGACATAGGCCCCCTTCCTTTGCCTGCATATGCTCATTCGTACATTTCAAACGCCCAGACCGCCCTTCTGATGTGATGTCCCGGGGCTACTGTAGCCGGCAGTCATCATTACGATGCCTGACGTCCTTTCCGGACGCCCAGCTACAGAGCAAGGCCATTCGCCTTCGCAGCAAACAGTTCCAGACGCGCTGACATTACGCTCTGTCCGGCTGAAACGTGCGCGCACGCGCATCTAGACGGCCACGACCGCCCCTCTCCCACGCCAGCATCCCACCGTCTGGAGTGTGACACATGCCACTTGAAAAAAGACACCTGAACCTGGCGGCGCAAACCCAAGAAAAGCATTCGACACGAGTTTCAAACTTTTTCGGACATCAGCACACGCCCTGGCCTGAGACAGCAACTCGGGGTTCTGTGGGCATAAACCTCCCCCCCCTCCATTTGGTGCCTTGCCTTCATCACCTGCTAATAGGTGCATGCCGTGATGATTCTATTACTCTCTACTTAGACGCCAAATCACTTCAGTATTAGTGCTTAGGACAGCAGGAAGTTGTCTGGTTTTTTTCACATTTTTCGCAATTGCTGAGCTCACACTCCGTCTGGCGATTGAAAAACTTTTTCCAATAGAATACCTTATGCAAGACCCTTAAATAAGATACTTCGCTGAAGAATGTCCACGCACTTTTCCTTTTTCCAAGGTAAAGTCAAAGAAAAAAAAATGAAGCTTTGCTTTCCTCAAACGCGGGGATAACTCTTCGGCTGCAGCTGAAAGAGCTAACTTTTTTCCTCATGTGGGGCCAATTTTGCAATCTTCGCTTATTGTTAGAATCTGATTTATGATGGTAAATGCACAACAGAGGGGTCATATAAGTACTAGGATATTGCATAGACTGCTACTGCTCTGCTCTTTCCGTCCCTAAATTACGTATTAACAAAAACTAGGTCACAGTGTATGCTGAAATTTTAACATAGCCATTCAACGATGGGCCTTTTCAGGGTTACTCACGGAGTATTCGCAAATTGTAGGAAAATATCAGTATGTTTAAGCAAAAGCTTGTCTGTAGGCGTTACTACTGGTTTTTAGAGCGTGACATCACGCAGACTTACGAATTTAACCTTTAGGATCAAAAACTTTTCTGGTTCTTTAGAAGTAACCTGTTTCACATGATTTACTCAGAACAAAAACCCACTCCCGTTTGTGCAAAAAGGGAGTTTTGCCCGGATAGCTTTTCGAGCGATTTTTAGATCGAGGTTGTTGGAAATTTCATGTGGCCTATCCAGTCCAGTGTCTGCATTCGAGTCTCTTACCGTTTGACCGAAATGTAAGTCGATGTGTTAATCATCATTTTCACCGATGACTCAGCAGATCAGATCGCACTTTTTAATAATTTGGCCGTTCTCCATATTCCCTGTTATTGGTTGTCTCTAGGGGAATGACTCCTGAACATTTCCTATTCCTTTGTTCAGTATTCTTTGAGTTTCCTAGTCTGAGATGGATAAAAATAAAAGAATGCCGCTAAATACACCGAACTAAACAGAGCGAGTTTTGTTTAGTTAAACCCCCAAGTTTAAATTACTTTCCCACACAGAAATACGCGCATGGATGCGCAAACATAGTGTTGTACAGATATTAACACGGGAAATTTCCCGAATATAAGGTAACATAGGTTTTCGTCCAAATATGTAAATAGTTTAGCCGCTAAAATTGATACGAATCATATTTTACACGCAAAAAGGGCATTGCCGAAACTGTTTAGGGGAATGCGAAACGATCATCATGATTCCCGTCATCACATTTCATGACTAGCTCGTTCGTCGTGCTTGAAGAAGATCACTTCTGTTTGGGATTGGAAGCTTATCGACTACGGCATGCGCTGAGGCCATTGAACGAGACACGACAACACCGCGGTAACTCGCACTCCTTTTGCGCACCTATAATTTTAGACTGATAAAACTAAATCAGAAAGGCTGGATATGAGCGTGAATTTTGTGCTAGCGATCCTGTCCTTAGTGTGCTGCACAATTTTTGGTCTTATTGAAAAGATCACTGTGCTCGACTCTCGGCCTTATAGAGGAGATTTATTCAGCCAGTTAGAAACCCCCCAAGCCTCGACTTTTGAAGCGATTTAACGACCTAAATGAGCATTGGCTAGTGAAGACATGCTGCGCAGGGCCGGCCTTACAGTATTTTCCATAAACAAGTAGGGTACGAGTTAATCAAATCTGATTTTTCAAACCGGTGGGTATATAGGTCATGTGCATGGCTGCGCTGTCATCATCCCCTTTCCGACCCGTTGTTGTGCTGTTGTTGGTTAAAATCCTGGTCAAGTTTTTGTCGGGAACCAGGGGAGGGGGTGTGGTAGTACGCCTAGGTGCGGGTACTGCCGTGCCAGTCAGCTGCACTCTCCCTCACCCCGGTCTTCTGACTATTTTTTGACACCGGATCTAGGCGAGGAAGAGGAAGACAGAGTACTGTAGATGCTGTGCAAATCTACCCTCACTATCAACTAATTCACGCACAAGTCATCGCGCCTGCTTCGCCTTACTGTGGTGAACATGGTAGACGCCGTCGGACATGGTGGTCGAACTGTCTTATCCACTGATCAGTCAACAAATAAACTGTTCCTTAAACACATGGACACAATTTTACATTTAAAATCTTAGACGGTGGAAACGTCGGACATGAAAAAACGAATTTGTGTTAGCCATTTTACAATCCTTTTTGTGATGCATATTATGGAATCAGCAAAATCATTGGATCCACAAAACATGTGCCCTGGCGTGAACTTGGACTGTCAACTTTAGCATACTTACGTCGGCTGGGCTATCAGGACTGTTCATGGGCTGTACGAATAACCGAGATTCCCTAACCTTTGACCCTTATGGCACGCCTAATGGTGACCGGGTCTCCTTTTCATTGGGACTGCAAGGATAGCTCCATTTACGTCAAGGTTAAATAATCACAAGGTACAAGTTGATGGCCTAAACTACACTAGACTTGCCTTGCAAATTAAGACTAAGGCACCATAGATTATATGTGCGGCCAGTTACCTATGTTTTCCGGCCCCCGTCTAATATTTCCGAAGAATAACTTTAAAATAGTCGCTACTGGCTATATTTGCGTACTATCTGAAGTTCGAATGTAACAAATGAATCTACTGTATACCAATACAGAATGAGGCCTTCGCCAGGAGAGATTTATTTGAGGTGTGAAGTTTTGCGCTGGAATTTCGTTCACCCTTCTTCTTCATATGTTAATCTGAGTGAATAATTTGGAGTTCTAAAAACAGAATTAAATTGGATGATTAAATATCAAACTCTTAAATTTTCCGTTACTTCGCTTATCAAAAGCACTGCTTGCTAGGTTCCTCCTGTGTGCTAAAAATGAACCAGTGGCTTGACCTGTTAAAAATACTAGACCTCATTGATTATCCTCATGGTCTGCAACGAGCTGCACGGGCGTGAAGCCGATAAGACGCAAGAGCCGAAAGTAAACCCCAGGCCAGCTTCAATCAAATCTACGGCCATTTTAATTGATTACCTGGTTAAAATGAAGATTTCCACTCGAAAATTAATTCGGACAGATAAAAAGGATTCCCGACATCAGGGGAAAAAGTACACTGTTTGAAGTTTCAGACAACGCCGGCTCAAACTGCTAATTGTAACGAGGCCGAGTCATAAAATCGGTCCGCCAGCAGCAGGGGATTGGACACTGAGATGGCATCTCATCTAGCAGACCGTTGCCCAGCACACGAGGCCATTGGCTGCCCACTGATGTGGGATAACCAATGACTGAACTAGAGTAAATACAGTAAGTAGCACATCTCATAAAACGTTAGTTTAATTTTCGAAACTACTTGTGGTCATTACTCTCCCACAGAGAGCCCGATCATGTGTCTAAAACGTCTGATAAATATACCTCCTTCTGCGGAGATCAAAAGTCTTCCGATTACTCTTTCAACAAAAACTTTTATACCTTACAATCGGTCGTCAATTATAAGTGCAATTCGGCTGTTTCTCTGACTAAAGAAATTTGGAATGGGACTATAGTTATTGTTTCACGGTATGGTTGACCGGTATTTGATTGCAGCAATGAGCTAATTCACCTTGTTTCATCCTGAAATTGGCAGAAATGTCTACTCAAGGCAGCCAGAAACAGCGATTGCCAACAGCCAAAATCCACGCTGTTTATTTTTTCTTCCGGAACTGAAGGTGGAAAATGTTTAAACACTGGATAGTATGCGGACCCACTAAATGCTCATACCAGTATCACAATGACATGAACAAGAGAGGAGTAATTTTGACTAACTCGTTTATGAAATTTGTCGCATAATGACTCTAACTTTCGCTTATCAAAAATTGGCGTTAATTTCGGGACTGGAGTCTGGGCGGGGAACTTTTATTCTTTTCGTTCGAAAAACAATCAACGACGTTAGCACAATCGTTAATGGCAAATAATAGGCAAGCATTAGGCATACGTTTTGACGGTCATTTCTGTTGCACTAGCCGATGCCTTCATTACAAGGGTCCGGACATTTTCAATCTTAGTGCTCTGACCCTGTTGGGGAGCACACGGTAAACATCGTCGGTCACGACGGCTCGACTCTCATCTAACCTCGATATTTGTGTGCGCCATTTCCATTTGTTCCCGGTTGGAATCCAGGCAACTGGTAAGCGTCAGTCGGCACGTAGTCGTACGCGGTATATAACTTATGTCATGTCTGCATACCTTACTGTCGCATGCACGGTTACAATTGGAGCCTCATCATGGAGATGACGAGGCGGTGGTCCGTCCGGAAATCAGCATCATGTATCCTTGTGTTTACGCCTCTGAACGGAGCACAATCTGTCATCGCTAATGACGCGAGCGATATTGCGTCTTACTCGCCTTCTCCCGCATCCTGAGACGGCGGTATGTGTTAGTCAGGACAAAAGTATGTTCCGCGGGGGCCTGTAGGAGGAGATGTTCATTACTTTTACAGCTGCCAACTGAGTGGCGATCAAGTACCCCCCTCCCCCCTATGAAGCATGGTTTGTGTCATCGTGGGCATTAAAGTCACTAAGAACAAGTAGTTTTTTTCGGATTTCGACGCAGTTTCTTGGAGGGCGTGCGAGTCTCCGCAGAAATTGATCTTCACGTCATAGGAGTTGGTCAGCGAGTGGGCATAGCGCCGGCGACAGCGGTGAATTTCTTCCTGCGGAATGGCATCCTCATGGTTGCGAGAGGATAGTAGAGGGGCGTTCACCGGTCGTTTCTACGGAACTCACTCGTCCTATTGTGCCTTACGGGCTCTCTCTCTCTCTCGATCCAAACTAGCAGCCGAACAGTGGCGCATGTTTTGCGCAGATCGGGACGAGTGAGTTCCGTAGAAACGATCGGTGAACGTCCATCTACCATTGTATATTCCCGATCGCAACCGACAGGACCACGAGTCCTTGGTTCAGTGGTTAGAGGCTTTGGACTTCTAACTAACAGGTCGTGGGATCAAGTCCCAGGTATTCCACACTCGGGGATTGAGTACGACGTGCTGACGACGCCCAATAAGTCAGAAATGGCCATTCCAGTCTCCCATGTCTTTGTAGGTAATACCATCCAGTCATGAGACGGTAACTGACGCCTTTTGGCGGTCGAACAGCCGTTTACCGACGTCTTCCCTGGCAGCGAGGGCAAGTCCATCATCCCGTTGTTCCGTTTTTGGACATCAGCTCCAGCATGTGTCCGAGGCACCCTCGTCACCTGTTTATCCCTATTCGGAGAAGGGAGCCTCATTAAGTGTCATAACGTCTACTCCGTAACGGACCAGTTCGTGAACTACTAGGTCTTTCCTCTCTTCCAGTCGGTTGACCACTGGATATTCCGAGGGCTAGAGATCATTCCCGGTTGTCAGGTTGAGCAATGTCTCTCTGACAGCCTGTGTGGATGCACAGATAAAAGAAGAGAATGATTGCGCTTTTCGTTGTTTACCGGCAGTTTAGGTTACACTTGCAGCTTCTTTTACCTAAATAGGGCTGCTGGTTCATGCCCGACGGTCGCCGAATTTAAATATGAGACAGTCGACGGACGATCAGAATTAGTCCGACCCATCTACAATATTGCTTAGCGCACTCTCTGCAAGACTTTTTGTACGGAGATGGGAAGGGACAAGTGGGTGTTTGAAATCATGCTAACTCTTTCCCTATATTTAAGACTGTATTCGCCCATTATCGGTGCTCACATTGGTCTTAGCAATATTATTCAGGTTCACTAGGCCTTATAATAGAGGATATATCTGCTTGTCCATGAAAGTTCACAGGAGCACGTCAACTTCAATCATCGATTTGCTTCGAAAACCTGACACAGTCAGCCTGTAATACTTTCGAGATTCTTTCGGCGGGTTTGAACTGCAGTCTATTGATTTTTCGAATTTAAAACAGTTAAATTTTCGTCGGATGCCCTTCACATGCGACTATTTTGCCTTGCGCTCC
>CACRXP010002412.1:0-11042 GCA_902702965.1 Spirometra erinaceieuropaei
GGTTGGAAAAATAGGAGACAAGAAAATAGGATTTTGGGAATTGTTAGCATAATACGAGGGGTAGTTTATGTTAAGTGGCGGACGTAATGGTTTCGGAAAACAGTTAACATCAGGAAAGGGCTTTATTATTTGGGGTGTCAGGCTAGCAACGGGATTGGAAAATTTATCAGCAATGCAATATACTTGCATTTTGCAGTCTGATGTGTAAGAGGGCTTCACAACTGTGGCGTTAAGTTGAGAATTCGTTATTTTTATGGAATCCCCGTGGGAGGGAATGAGCGAAGAGCCCGCTGGAAACGGATGAAGCACGCTATGTGATTAGAAAACGCAAAAAGTCATCATGAAATCACTGACACCAATGGCGTTCATGCCGAAGCATGCGGAATTAGGTTCTGGAAAGCTGACAATGCAATAAAAGGCCCGTAGGTAAGACAAGACATGACTCGTGATTATGCTCACTAAGGAGGTCTGTATACCGCACTGATCATTTCCTTGTGACGTGAACGTTCGCATATGCGAAGGTCATTCCGCCTGGAAGATAATGCGCGGTCTCCACGGGGTCGCAGTCGCAACAGCAGTGGTTTTCTCGCCCCGCAGTCATACAGAAAAATCAGTCCTATCTTGACCAACACCTTCCGCCATACTATCCGAGAGAAGGCGATGTAGGCGCATCTTCGTTCTCCCCAGTGGCAGCTGCTCGACTTCGTGCTCGTTCGGAGGCGTGACGTGCTAATGACAAAGGCAATGTGAAGCACAGATTGTAAATGACTTAATAAAAAGAAGAACTTCAATCCGCTATCTATCTGCCTGTTCAAGTTCGGTCTGTTAAGTGTCATTGAGTCGTCCAGCTACATCAAAATGATCTTCGCTAGGCTGCCTTTCTTTCTCTCATTCTTAAAGCGCTCAAGACTCCGGCTGACAAGTAACTACGAAAAACTGAGCGGAGGCCTTAAATTCCTAACTAAGTCATCAGATGAAACATTTTTCGAACTCAGCAGAGAAATACACCACACCCTAACTCGTCCCACGTTCTCCACCAAAGATAGGGAATAGGCACCAGTCACGTATCTGGGAGCGCTGTTCCTGGCTCCTTCTACATGTGGCATCCATGGAACTATAACTAATCTAATATCCGAGCGGTTAGCTCCTTTGCGGAAGAAAACGTGGTGTATGGTGCGGGGGCAGGTCGTGTGGGAAAAGTGTGAAAAAGGTTAATTTTTTCAGGCACTTGCTTCCCATCTCGTCACCCTAGTAGCAAACTATATCGAGACGATATCTATTAGATATCTATTTTTCGAGATACCTATATCGACTATATATCGATTTTGTCCGCGGTCTAGATATCGACTAGATATCTATTTTTCGAGATACTTCGAAATTGGCGATAGGGCCTCGTCAGGCCATGCGCATGATGCGGTTTCTTCTTCTTACACCCATATCTAATTTTATTATCGTCTGTTCTCCTTAGTCATCCCAAACCAGGCTTACTAGGCCTGCTGTTGCTCACTTTATAACGCGTTGAACGTGAAAATTCACGTGGCTATTGCAACCGAAGTAACTAGATCGACTAAAAAGAACTCTTTTGAAGACGTGTTAGTAGGGAAAAAGTTTATTGAATCAAAAAATAATGTTAAAAGGTTTAATATATAGAAGCATCTTGCGTGGATGATGGTCCATAACTTGTTGAACATTCTGGGTTGTTGTCTGAAAAACAGTCTTTTGTTTCCTTGGGACGTAGCTGTCCAGCGACCTTTTCAGGCGCTTGGTAAAAGCAGACTGAAGGTGAAGACTTCACTTCACGAAGTCGTCCACATTGTGCCCACCAAGGCATGTGAGGTAGGAGGTCTAACGCAAGAGGGAGTTATAAATTAGGTTGCCCACCAATTGGTTGCGGAAGCTATTGTCCAGTAGTAGGAAATAACCTTCCTGTGGCTCTCAATGACATCGATTTTGGACAGCAGCGTTGCCATTTGCTTACATCCCTGATAGCATTATGCTCGAAAGTCATCGGCGTTCTCCTGTGGCTCCTGAGAGTTATAACGGCGTTATTTACCATCACTTACTGGAAATCCTCGTTTCCATACCTCTTAATCCGACGTAATCGTGTTCTCCGGGATTCCTGCCTAAACATGGTTAACATGTAACAGTATCAAACAAGAGATATAAATGAAGAATGGCAGGTAAGTGCAAAGACTGTCAACTCACGCGTTCCACGCCGCTCACGCGAAATAATGGCGCGCCAGCGTGTGCGCGCAATCAATAAACGACCAAAGAACGGCAACCAATGAAAAGCCGGATTGCATGAGCGAGGTGGCCAATTACGTGAGAGACATACTTTTCTCGATAAATCGCTATTAACCGTATATCGACTCGATATCGGTTGCTACTAGGGCATCAGTTAGTTGATCGGCTCGAACAATCGTCTGGTGAAAATAGACAGACGATAGAGGGAGTCCTTCTCCGGTGGCCTAATCGCTAGTATAATTCGGTGCGTTCCTCACTGTAAATAACCCGATGCACATTTAAGCTATCACGGCGCGCTAAAGGCGGTGACTTGAGAGGCAACCAATTAACGGGCTAAACGGATCCTCCTCAGGATGGACTGCGGGCGGTTCGTGTTAATGTGGCTCTAATGGCACTCATTATGTTGGGATCCGAGCCGTCCATTTCTTGTTTCCGCGAGGATCTGGCCAGTTGTATGCCGACCATCCGTGCGTGGCACGCGTAAATTTTATATTTTTGCCATTTACTGGGCTACAGCCCGCTTCCGGTCGCACTGACCCTGTCTGTCACCAGAACGAGATAAGTGAGAGGGATGAGAGCGTCATATCATGCGCAAGTCTGACGTCACTGTAAACTACTTCGCATGCAAGTTCTCGCCCTGCGCCTACTCTGCTGTGAGACACATGCCACATCTTGTAGTTCGCGCGGTCAAATTGAAATACATTCAATGCAGAGTGATCTCACAGTCGGAAATTGTTTGTTCTTGAAATGCCCAATAGATCTGGGGGTGCCCATTCTTTCTTGAATTAATATACAGCCGACAGTAACAGGAAATACCGTCTGACGATAAATAGGTTAACTTCGGTTCAGTAAATTAGGGCCCATTTTACCCAATTTGTCTGTGTATTTGTGGTAGCCCTTTCTATAATTTTATTTGTGCATTTTTTAGTTATTCTATTTATTTGCCCTTTTTCTAACGCCCTTATTCCGGTATTTTTAAAGTTGGTGTTTATAAATTATTACGCAGTGCATCTTAACTGGTGTGAATTTAAGTATCATTAACCGATTTTCCACTCATTGTCTTTGTTCTTCACTGGGTGGCGTTAAAAACTAAGTCCGTTCTAGCATGGTAGCTTTTTCTGGCTTATCTGGACTTCTTCTTGGCGTGAAATCGCATAATCGACCGTCTTAACCCACTAAAGTGGTGACTGGTGATGGGGAGGTGACGCGAACGTGCCTGCTATACAAATGACCGGGAATTCGTCGATGATGGCAACTGCAGTGGAGGGCGTGGAAGCTACCGACATAGAGTTCAAGCAGGATGAGCGTTACGAGGAGAGTTGAGGGAAAGGAGATCGGCGACTATGTCGGGACAGTGCACCAGCAATTTTCACAATATGCGGTTGCGCCATCTCTATAGTAAATGTGCATCGAAAGCGTTTACTTCATCTAATCTGCCCGATCCATCTTGTTGGGCTTTACACTTCCGCTGAGTTCCTGCCACAACCACAGCTATGACGGGTTCTTTTCGTGTGGTAACACTGTGGTTACCAGACTTCTGGACGAAAAGACCAAAACTCTACTTCTTTCTCACTGAGTCAAGATTTTACTCTGCGAACGTTACCAGAGAAATTACCAAATTCAACAGGCTTGTTCAGGCTTTGTCCTTAGAGGTTAAGTTATTGGTCCAGAGTCCCCGACCGACCAATCTTATACGCACCTTAAGGCAGCACTCTTTTGGCTTCATGCTGTTCGGTCGTCAGCGGTGTCACCTGTTGATTCCTGAGGAGTGTTTGGTTGACCGAAACCTCATCAAACTCATTAAAAGGACGTAGACACTTTGTGATGAGCTTCATGTCAATGAGAAGCTCGTCAGGGAGACATTCCTAGAGCGTCTGCCAACCTGTTCAAACCATTTTGGCATCCGAATCAAAGATCTGGGTCTCACGGATGGTTGAGAGAACCGACAGGAGGTTGAAGTTGCCGTAGTTCCAGCCGCAATCCGTCGCCCAGTTCTCCATTTTCTCGTTACCAAAGAAAAACCAGCAGACTGTGCCTCAGTTAACGCTCATGACGGACGAGATAGTTTCTCTCTAACCCCAGTTGGCGCTCTTATGTCTCTTTGATCGTTCAGCACTCGTGGTCTGCCTTTACGACCTCGGAACGCCGTTGCCTGCTCGTTCAAGTCTAAACAGGGATACCAGTCGGCCAGCAAACAGAGGCGACCGTCTTCTCAAATTCCTCTTGCTCTGTTACCACCCTCTTTGTCTGTGACAGTGTGACTCGAAGATGTTTCCTTGTGGCCACCGGAGCCTGCATCAGTGTTATCCCTCCCAATCTGTCTGACCACCATTTTTCAAGCCCTGTTCCCCACTTCCAAGCTGCCAACTGTACGCCCATTCCCAAATCTGGTAACCTGTCCTTCACTCTATACATTGGCCTTAGTCAATCGTTCTCCCGGGTGCTTGTGATTGTTAATGTCCCTCATGCAATCCCTGGCTTGAAATTTCTAGCAGAGTTTGATCTTCTCGCAGACTGCCAACATCTCTGACTCATCGAACGCACAAACCGTCTCTCTGTGTTCGCCGATTATCTAGATTTGCTACCTCCGGCAACTTATCAGTTTTGGATACAGGTATTGGTTGCCCGATCGGGACGTTTTTCTTTAATATCCGTCGCAATGGCAACGCCAAGCATGATGTTGTGCACCGCGCCTGCATCTCAGGTCCTGCTGTGTTCGCTCTGCCCCGGTGACTGTCGCTGGCCTGTCCCAACACCTCGAATTAGGTGTTTAAACAGATACTGCAACTTGGCATCATCCGATCGTCCGAGAGCCCTTGTGCGTCCTCTCAAAATATAATACCCGAGGCGATATCAATCGATTGGCTGCCAATGGCGACAACCGTGTCCAAAACCACGTCGCGATTCCAGATCGTTATCCAATGGCTCATTTTCAGGGTTTCAACAGGGCCCTTTTGGCAGAATGCTTTTCTCGAAGACTGACCTGAGGTGCGCCTTCCAGCAGTTTAGTTTAAGTTATTTGAACGAAACGTTGCTGTTGAACCTTCCAACTCCCTATTCGTTACAGGAAAGAGGATTACATCAAAAAGTTAGAAAAAGGAAACTTCGAACAGCTACATAATAATTATGGAAGCTGTACTGATAGCGGAATTATTCTAATGTACAGAAGGCACTCGCTCGATTAACATTACTAAATAAATATTTTAAAACGTTTTTGGCGGTATGGGAAATGGGATCTAACCAGACTAATGATAGGATATAAATAGTAAACGACTCAGCTGTTTTTTGACACGAGGAACCTGGCGGTGCTGTTGACATACAAGTGGCCGGAAGGAGATAGATTTTTCTAACGAAAGTTCTGTGAGAACCGAGTAATTGCTAGGACGAATCGATTCCTTAATTCCAACTGTCCGTCAGGGTGTCCAATTGACAGAAGTCTGGAAAAAGGTAAATCCATCGGAGGACCGAAATTTCAGACCGAATTTTAATTGCCAAACAAATGCGTAGTCTTGCGTGTGTAAGCTGATTGGAGAAGTTTCCCAAAAACCAGTATTATATACTTGGAATTTACTGAAAGAATTGGACACACAAAAAAGCTTCGGTGTCTGGGCAACTTCGAAATGGCAGCCCTTCAAGAATCGAAAAAGGCTGTCCAAGAGACAGCGGGCATCATGCCCTGGATAAGACCTGCTTTTGCATTTTTTTCCCTCCCGGACATAATATCTGCCTGCAATTTCCAAGATGACCCTTTCCAAAGCCAGGACTTTGGGCATTCTGTGAGGAAGCAGACAATAATAACACTATGCATACATAAGTTATGCACCTACGCAATTTCAGGTTAAATGCTGATAACCTGGACGGCGATCTAAGTTCCAGATAAAAGTTATTAAAAAGAAGGCACAGCGAGCGAATAAACATAGGGCAAAGGGACGGCGGAACGAACATGGGAATTTACGCAATACAGCTTCCTGATATAATAAACCCATTCTTTTGTATAAGATCAATCCACTGAAATGAAGGCACCAGGAGTGGAAACTTTCACCTTATGCTGTTGTAAAACGCAAAAAGGCCCGCTTCTAGCTTTATTATCCATGAACATGTAATGTCCGCTGGTTGACACTTTCCATCATAGGGAATACCGAAGACAGCTCGAAAGAAGTATCTTTGAGTAAAACCTTTCTCAACAACTTAATTTAATTACGGTCATAGACATTCTTGAGAAGAAAGCGTAATGGATCCAGAACAATGCCTTGGAGTATATCGCTTGTGGTTGAATGAGGCATCGAGCAGCAATTACCAAGTATGGCCACCTGGTAGCACTTATGTAAGTAAGACCCGATTAAGTAGAGTACAGGAACCCGGATGCCATAGGGTTCTAGTTTTACCAAATTTTTTATACGAAGCCATGTCTCAGGTCTTGCTAAGAACAAAGGGGATGGTTACCAGTATCTGCTGTTAGCTAGGAAATGAAATGGCATGATAAAGAAAAGTTACGGATATATTTTGCAAAAATATTCTAGGCAAACATCTATGCCAAGTAGAGATTAGGGGCTGATTAACCAGAAATTAACCAGGAATTTCATTTAAATATGCCTTTTAAAGAAACTTTACAGGTACCCTGTTCTTCCAACCTACAGGCGGAACTACAGAACTCGACATGTCGACGAAAGCTTCGCCATTTTCTTCCGAGAAAGGGTCCGATAATTCCCTGTTGCCTTCGATTTCGCTGCGCAGGCCATCTTTATCTTATAAGAGAGAGAGGTAGCTTATAAAGCACAGTGGGTAACTAAAAACATCTGTGTACAGGAGAGCCATCGACATGCGCAAATCCTTAGCTACCACAGTAAATGCCTGTTATATTGCAAAAGCATGTGAATGAATTCTCTACATTAGGGCAGAGTTATGCCGCATTTAGTCTGACGATGATAATTTAAGATTCCGAGGCCTCAAATTTAGTAGAAATCAGTGTACGTATGGAAGGGAAATATTTAAAACATTTGCAACTTGCTGTTTAGAGTTTTACAGACGGAAGACAGAGAAATATTCACATAACTGCTGGAGAGTAGCATTTCAGGCATTAAATTGCGAGCAAATTCCCGGTCATCAAGTACAGATTAACCGGGTATTCTTTTGAATGCCTCAACGTTTTCGCTTGTTGTTGGTGCCTTCTACCTCCGTTTGCTTTCCCACGCGCTGCCCCCTATGTGGAATTTCTCCGGTCGCCGCAGTTCAGCTAAATTCTCTATCGTCATAATTGTCTTTAAAAATTAAGGGTACGTTGTATTAGTGGGGCAGATTGCTTTGTATCTAACTGCATTTGATAAAAAAGTTGACATTTCCAAATATTGTCGCGCGTTTGTCATCACGTGAGTCCTGTTTGTTCCCAACCTACTAACTTGAAGCATTTTCAAAAAATTTTGTCAGTTTTGCCCTGTCTTGTACGTCTACATGTTTCGCTTTTCGGTTTTCAACCTTTTCTTCGGCTATATACCAAACCGTTTAACCCGCGGCCGTTTCCCCTGCTGTCGATTTCCTGTTACTAACTGTTTTATCTTCAATTTACTTGGACCATTCTAACATCGGCCTACCTACCGTCTAATCTATAGCATGAATACGAAAACAGGAATCGCTCATTCCGGAATATGATCCACTAGTTGCTTCTTGCACTGTTTAAGTCATCCCTTATGGCCCTGAAGTTGAGGCGGGAAAGGCAAGGAGCAATCTACAGTCTTTGCAGATGGATACGTGGCTCTTAGTTCTAACCTGTGCCACGACATTTGTAGCTATATATCTTTTGTTCTTCGATGGCCGATTGAAATTCTGTAAGTTTTGACGGCGATTGTGAATATTTGGACGTCCTCTCTCTGTAACTTCCATTCTTACCAATTAACAAGAGGTGATTAAACGCCACGATGCTGACATATTTCGGTCATGCCCATTTCACTATTATGACACACTGCCGACATGCTAGCATCATGTTGACATATCACGCGGACGCTATGCCGGCATATGCCGCACGTCTTTGCAGTCCCCTCCCCTCCAGCCCACTGCTGCATGACACGTAGCCTGGCTATTTCGTAAACAACTCCTAATATTTTCTCTCACAATCTCCTTTGTAAGAATAATGACTCCTTGATGAACATATTCCCATACCGATGATTTATTCTGGGATACGGCAAGCTTTTCCACTTGTCTGGCCGCTTTGAAGGCCGTCCACACTGCCTTAACGTACTGTGATGTCTTCCAACGTTCCACATGTATTCAGCTGTAGCAGATCATGTCATTCATGAGACGGCTTAACCGACAAGCCTGCCGCCAATTTAGTATATTTAGTGAACTTAAGGGAATTTGTCCGCAGGAAGGACGCTCGGTCACCGTTTGGTAGATCTTTGCTTCTTGAGGAAGTGCATTGAACCTACTACAATCCGTCATAGGCTTGAGGAGCTAGGAAAGGGGTTTGCTGGCCTAGAGGTCCTTACCGTCGGCAGGTGCATTTACTGTCCTCCTTAGGATTTCACTGAAATTTTTTTAACGGCGCGCAGCTCGCCGGTCGTGCCTTCCAAAATATCTGTTAAAGCTAGGTGCAATCTGTGAAGGCACCAAACAATTCTGGAAACTTGCGGCACCCGCAAGTAGTCGATGTCGGTGGTGTTGCCGCACCTCAACGGTCGTGACAGTGCGATCGTTACGACACGGTAAGACATCGGGACTGGCGGTGGTTGCGCTTGCTGAGCTTTCTGACCAGAATCAAGTTAAACATGCTTTCACTGCATTAACAGCGCTCGCCGAGAGGACAACCATAAGACCGTATTTCACACACTAATATTCCAGTTTTCGTGAAAGCCGACGTATCAAGTGACCATTTCATTTTTTGTGCCATGTGTAAACTTCTATCAGACAGGATTCGGGGTAACGGGTTGTCCGGTTTTAACTACTAATGCATTCATGGAAAGTCGAACGCTAACCTAAAACGCAAACTCCTTGCCTTAGAACTATCTGATTGTGACGTCTGTGAGCGAGATCCACTAGGATGCCCAGCACAGAGTGCGTATCCGCAACAGTTAGGGGATAGCATCAGGTTGGGGGATTGCATGAGCAAAGTACCCTATCTGTAAAATATATTAATTTGCTACCACAAACCTTCCTGTGTATGCGGAAGAGTACGTTTTGAGTATTGGCACGCTGCATTTGCTCTGGACAGAGACGCTGTCGTTTAACCTAGCTGGTCAACTGGAATGTAATTCCCGCATTGCATAAACCCGATAAACGTCTCCACGTCTATGAGTGTTCTAAAAAGCAGCGGCACCTATAGTGTTAAGGCTACCGGTTCCACAGTTTCCGAGCAATTTTCTTACGGGTTTCAAGCAGACGATCAAACACAGTAGCCTCTTTCGTTCGCAGGGCAGTTTTCCGGACAGGAACCCGGTAACTGAGTTATTAGAATTCAAGATGGATAAACTGTTTTTAGGAACGAATGAGGTCTCAGTCTCCGGTTCCTTTGCACTCAGCCTCCCTGGGACTCCATGTCCTAGTTTTAGCTGCAACCTTCCCCTCTGCAGTTTGTTAAACACCAGGCTTATAACGGCTATCACTCCACATGATAGTAGGCAAACCGCAGTTGTCCCATTACCCCAAACACGGTCTTGGTGGCCTGTTCTAAACTACCAGTGTAGTGTGAAATATCACGGAGGTCGTTTGTGACTGTCTGTACTACCTGGTTTGACACAGTTATAGGCTCGGCTGGTATGACTTCCGTAAAGGCTGATCATTCCTCACGAACCTCTTCACAACAGAGATCCTTTTAGAGGAATTAGATAATAACCAAGATGTTAAGGCCTCATTGTGATAGTCAGCACGGACCACCACCAAATACTTGTTGAGGTCCATTTGTGTAGTCTAGTTAAAGATGCGATCCTTCCGCACGCGCATTAGAAAGTCCTGTTGCCGGTGCGAATCGGAGTTTCCCAAACGTCCGTCTGCTTTTCTTTGTTTTTTTTTCTACTCTACCCCCATATGCTTTCCAACACCAACCTTATTGCATGTCGGACATGATATGCTGTTTCTATCGAGAAAAACCTTGTTCGAGTTTTTAAGTAGACCAGCCAATATAATCCCTCAGGAGGTGCGCAGAAATTCCAATTCTTCGTAAGCAGCCAAATGCAAGCTTTAGAAATGCGTCTGCGCCCACCATCAGATGATGCCGTCCACCGTCAAACCAATACTATGAAAAAAATGCCCTTAAGCTGTTGCTAGATCTCAAAAATATCTTTTCCCTATTTGCAAACTTTTTCACTAACTTGCTGAGCATGAACATCTTCTATCTGCCAAGTTTATTAGTTCACACCTGCAGTACTGTTTGCAGGCGTGGTTCCACTACCCCATGAGTGTGATGTGGTTATTGGGTAGCTCCATTCGTAATCAAAGCACTGTAATGAATGGGCTTAAACTTCCTATACTACAAAAGAAACGGCAATAGGCACAGTTTGCAAAAGCAAATGCAGACAGGGGAATAGGCGCCACGAAAAGTGGCTTGATTTTACGGCGAAATCGGGCGCTCACATTTAAAGACATTCTGGGAATTTGTCTAAGCTTAAAGTTCGATATATGCATTTTCTACAACTTTATATCAACGGACCGGAACGAGTTACCTGAACAAGGAATCCTGACTCATAGGCAGACTTTTTTCTAAGCGTCGTAATCCCAAATGAGAGTCGTGACAACCTACTGTTGTGTGGGTTATCACAACTTTAGGCAAAAACTCATTCTATTAGTCTGTAGTCTAAGCGTACCCGCTAGGA
>CACRXP010002413.1:0-11004 GCA_902702965.1 Spirometra erinaceieuropaei
CACCTCGGCCGTCTATCCACCCGGAGGTGGCGGTTTCTCACCCTCGTCTCCGCACATGCTACCGGACAATGAGATGGTGTAAGTAAATGATCCACGGCCCCGTCCCCCCTGCCACGACCTCTTCTAACCTTCCCCCTCCCCTTGAAAGTCCCCGTTACCCTCAATCCCACTATCCCTATCCCCCAAATGCCTTTCACTATCAACACTGCGCCGTAATAAGGTTGAAAGGGGTAATGAGATCGGCAGAGGGGCAGATTGGACACGTCAGTGAGACTGTTCGACTCACGCATTGGTCCACAGAACCTCACCGGCGGCGATGGATCGTCGAAAATCCTCCTCCACCTCCCCACCCCCTCTCCGTCCTCACTCCCTTTTCTCAAGGCTTTCCGTTGCGCCCTTCATCCGCTACCACGCAATTATGCCTAAGTCCGTTCCGCCTGATCCTCTCTCTCCGCCCGAGCTAATGCAAAGAAACTGTTAGGTTCTTCTCGCTTTTCGCATGAGCTTTGTTTTACTATTGTCTCTCTCTCGACTTTTGATGCTTGCTATCGTATCATCGTGTGCCTACGGCGCCCGCCGATAAAAATTGATATCTGTTCTAGATAAACACACGCACACATTAATCAACACAACAGCCCTTTACGTAGCTACTGCCTCCTCCCTAACTCTCTCGTTGACACTCGATTTTTTGCCGTTTATTTGCATGAAATTGCCTATTTTTTCTGTCTCTTTTGTGATCACGATAAATATGCGTTCACATGTGACTGTACATGTACACGTATATCAGAGGTGAAAATGTCCGTTGACTTACAGATGTTACGTTAGTAGGAGACATCTTCTTTTCTGTCTATATAAATACATCCCGAGCATACGCATGCTCTTCTGGGAGAAAAGCCACATTTTTTCTGTGACAAGCCAATTTTTCAAACAAAATCTTTATGCAGCAGGAGATTTAACATGCCAAAAAGTTCCAGGTCGAGTCTTTTTAACGTCCGGAACTGTTGCATCCGGCTGGGCAGAGAGCCTTGAATCGATTTCAACGCGGAACATAATAAACAGCATCATTGAATTTATTAACGGATTCCATCCGTTCAATAAATGCCAGAGGAAGAACTTGGTGCACACGAAAGTTACACTACTGCTATTTTATTAGCTGAATTATAAAAAAACAGCTAGTAATAGGAATACGACAAGGTGCCCACAGTAGTTTAGTCTGCCCGACAAGAGATGCCAAATAATCTGCGGGACAACGAGTGGTCAGTTTGGTGCTATGGGTCGCAAAAGAGGAAAATAGGTAGGTGGGTTTTAATGGTGTGACCTCGTCGGTAACAGGATGAACTCAGGTTATCCACACCGGCGACATCGTGGATTTAGTCAGATGCGCCTCATTTTCCGCTATTCAAGCAAAACCTTCGGCGTGTTTGACTTCCCTCAGTCCCGCCGTCACCGATTGATGTCACCACTTGAAGAAGAAGAAGAAGAAGAAGAAGAAGAAGAAGAAGGAGAAGAAGAAGAAGAAGGAGAAAAGAAGGCAACGGCCGATATCATGGGGATTACTGTGCAAAATGCAATGAATAAGCGAAAACAGCGGAGTCAGATGGCTGCCTACTCAAAAAAGTCCGCCCGTCCGAAAAAACCCACCTTGGGGATATTCTGCGCAAATAACTACAACAAGAATACCCTCTCATGTCCATAGGCTATTGACCGAAGGTCTAGCCTCGCAAGGGCACGATGCTGAGCGTCACAAACTGCAATGGAGAGCTGATAGGCCCTTACATGGTGCCCAGCCAGTTGCACCCCCATCACTCTTGTGGGAAGATGCATGCGCAGGATTTGAGACGACAGGCCGTCGAGGACTCGCTCCGGCATGCCACTCACAATTACCCATCTTACACACAACGCCTGACCCTGACTACTGGGGTAGATAAGTCACATCATTTTCCTAGTCTCCGCACAGACTACTTGGCCACGATGGAGCTCCCCTACCCCGTTGATCATGCACTCATCTGTCCAAATCGACGTGGCCAGTGTTTTTGGACGGAGATCCACTAGTGAGGCCAGCATGGCTGTTGCCATCTCGGATCCCTGTGTCCGACCTGCTTGGTGCAGGTATTGACGCTAAATCTGTTAGCCAAATGAGAGCGTGACACACCGACTAGTGATTCTGTCTTCAGAAACTAGGCTCCCAGGTTGAGACGTTAGCTCAAGAATCTGCGCGTAGTTTACGCCACTGGTATGTCTGCTTCTCCGACAAATCACGGGGTTCCGGTTGACGCGTTCAGAAGGTAACATCGGTAGTTCTGATGCTGCATCAGGCGTGCGTAGAGGGCAGTTTGCGAACTGGTTCAATTAATCGAGATTCCTCATCTCTACCCAGACGGACAGGAAAGATTAAATCTGTTCGAGTCTTCTGGAAAATCACGCGGGGTCGCCGTTTGATCTGGAGGGGTCTCACATGTATATTTCTGCGAAGCAACTTGACGGCACGTGTCCTACAATCTGTTCTACCCGTCGACTAAGATGCAGAGTGTGTCAAAGGTTCGCACGCGTATTACCTGTCAGTTCAGAAGTTTCATGTAAATGGAGCACCACAGTATAACAAAGTGCACTCTAAAGGACCGCCTGTGCGGTTACCGACGGCTGAAGTGCAGTTCAGTTTTATTAAGAGAAAGTTAGGCGAAGGCCCTTGAACTCCTTTTGGCTGCAAAGTGTCTAAGAAAAAGTGTCCATATGTAGGGAAAATTGAAGAAGAAATTGTAAGTGCATGGGAAAGGCAAGCTGTCGACTGTCAGTCGAAAAAGAGTAAACATGAACGTTTACTCATTTATTGCACGTAATATAGTCAGGCTTAAGTTCAACGACGGGCTCTTTGGGTGTGTGGCCGGTAGGCAAGAAGCCTGCTGTATGCCGACTTTAAATTTAAATCTTGGGAAATATCCTTCACAAGGCGTGAATTACAATAGATGTGCTAACTCATGAAATGTCAACCAAAGTTTCGAAATGCGTTCTTGTTTCGAAAAGATAAATTAAGTAGTGTTGTAATACTAATCGTGATGCAGCATAAATCTATAATGATCCAGTTACCTCAGGGTGCCGGCTTTTGAAAGAACTTATTTTCGGCTGCATGCAAGATCTATACTCTGCAAAAATGACTACTTAATTAGCATGCAATTTTCTCATTGATTTTCTATGCCCTTGAATGTTCAATTATATTTCACAAAAAAAACAAGCATAAAAATATTCATTCTTATATTTTTTCGGTAGGAAATCACGTCTTATTCCAATTTCATACTCAAAAGAAGAGTATAATTCGGTTTTAAAAAACCTTTCTAATTCCCGTATAATTTTGAACCCGACCTGTTGTTACACTTGCATTCAGGGTATCAAAACTACAAGCTGTATATTCTCCGTGTACGGAAATCTATGCATTTCTCTACGGTGTTAAGAAGGGACCATATAAGGTCATAAAATTAAGCAGTGGATTTGAGCAATATTGTTAACTTTACAAGCCACATTCGTAAATGCAGATACATGACGTTTCATGAACGGCCATTTAACGGTATTAAAAAATCTCACAATAAGAAACTTTTTAAAAACCGAATTATACTCTAACATGCAGCCGAAAATAAGTTCTTTCGAAAGCCGACACCCTGAGGTAACTGGATCATTATAGATTTATGCTGCATCATGATTAGTTTTACAACACTACATAATGTATCTTTTCGAAACGCGAACGCATTTCGAAATTTTGGTTGACAATTCATGAGTTAGCACATTTACTGTACATATCGCTTAGTTCTGGACAAAGCTTTCTGTCTTTTATTGAAGTAATCTCCGTTTTGGTTGAGGTTGCATGCCCCTTTTCGAAGTTGCCTTACCAACTGGCTTCTTATACATAAGACACTGATTTATTTTTACAGTTTTCGGCACTGTGTGATGAGGGATAAAAATTCCTGTTTTATAAACGCGGATTTACAGTTATTGACCGATCTCAAGAAGCGTTAACCGAAATTTCTAAATGCGTCTACGAGTAGGAAGGATTATTGAAATGGGGAAGTGATGCTGCAAGCACATCAGTGTGTTAGGTTTTAAATATATAAATGAACTGCTTTGTCACTGAATAAATACGAAAAACAATATATATGTACATGTTTTCTGCTAAACACTTTTAAATTTAATGGAAATCGGAAAAGGATGCATTTAATCCTAATAATTAAGTAGCCTTTTTTGTCGAGCGCGCTTTTGTGGGTGACCGAAAAGAGGTGTATTTTAAAGCCATCACCTTTACGTGTCTGAAATATTATGGGCTTAAGCCACATGTTAATCAGTGTTATAACACCACTTGAGTAATCCTTGTTAATCGGAAACGCACTTCAGAATTTCGATTAAAATTTTATGAGATCAGTCACTATCTGTGAGATAAGCCGGTCGAAATAGCCACCGTGAGGACATCGCGGCGAGCTGACGAAACAAATAAGGTCTACGTGGAGTCCCACTGAATAGCCACCCGAATGAAGTCACTAGGATCGACTGGCTTCTAAAACAGGAAAAAAAGATTAGTTCGCCACAGGTTTTCATGACACCGGATCTGGGTGGGGGAAGGGAGGAGAGAGCATGGCAGATGCTGCGCAAGTCGCCGTCCATCTGCATATTCGTTGTGAGTTCAAAGGCCAAGCACATATTTTGTTTTTATGCTTCCTCAATCGTCCAGTAGCCTTGGCGGCGTTATCCATGTAGCGGTATTTTATTGACACATTAAAATAATTTTGACGGATAAAAAGTTTACTCGGTTATTAACGGTCAATGCTTATTTACTCTCCGCTTGTTTAAACCAACTTCTGCAGAAAAAGGACCGCAGTGTTACAGATAATACAGTGAGTGGCCGATCTCATGAAAAGTTGGCTGAAATTCTGAAATGCGTTTTCGATTGGGAAGGATTACTTATGCTCGGTTGTAGTACTGATTATCTTGCGGCATAATCCCATAACAATTCAGACTCGGCAGGATGTCAGCTTTTGAATACACAACTTTTAAAACTTCCATAGAAATAGTACTCGGAAAGTGATGACGAATTAAGTAACATGCATTTTTCCCATTGGTTTTCGATGGTCTTGCAAATTCAAATATATTTTTTAGAAACCCTGAATAGACATATGCTTTCTTTCAGTCGTTCGGCAGAGAATCACGTCATCTTTATATTTTATGCTTGAAGAAGAAGTAGAATTAGGTTTTGAGAAAGGTATCTAATTGCCGAAGAATTCTGAGCCTGATCAATCGTCGCATTAGGGTTAATTAATTGCAGTCTACATGGTGCATGCGCCCAGCGTAAAGAAAATCACATATTCTTCTATGCCTTTAAAAATACCATGTAGAGTCCAGGAAATTCTGCAATGGATGCGGATTATGTTGTACATTTCATGAGGAGCAGTTGTAAACGGATAGGCACGGTAATATATGGATGGACATTGCGTGGTCTTAAAAAATCTCACAATTAGAAACTTCTTCAAAACTTCCAGCATAAAGCATAAAGGTGACGTGATTCTCGACCAAACGACTGAAAGAAAGCGTAATGTTGTTCGTGGTTTCTCTAAAATACATTTGAATTTATAAGACCATCGAAGATCAGTGTAAAAAATGCACGATAATTCAGTAATCATTTTCTACCGAGTACGGTTTCTATAGGAATTTGGAAGGTAGGGTATTCAAAAACCGACATCCTGACAAGTCTGAAATGTTATAGGATTATGCCGCAAGATAATTAGTATTACAACCGTGTATAAGTAATTCTTCCAAATCGAAAACGCATTTCAAAATTTCAGCCAAAATTTCATGAAGTCGGTCACTTCCTGTAATTTCAGCAAGTGTTAGTGGTGCATCTTCCGTTGAACTATGATCAACGGCAGCGTAGTGCCACGGTCACCTAACATGCCAGATAAATGATAATTAAACAGACTCCTTCCCCATTTTTGAGGCTTAATCAACTATCCGATGGAGACGTAAGCTGCGATTGTCTAGTAATGCGGTCTACGAGGAGCGTCTTTTGATCTTAGGCCTATTTCTGACCCTTTAGTATGTAAAGTTGTCTGGTATAATTCTTCGACACACAGGTCAGTTGAGAAAGTGAGAAATAGAGCTGACAGGCTGTCTGTTTATTTGCTCTATGCTCTGTGATGTACATTTTCGCACGATTGCACACATGAAGTTTGAGATGGTTACTGAATCAGAAAATCGACAAAGGGACGTTCACTGACTGCGCTACGGGACACTCTTGACCCGTTATGCCGTAGTGTTCAATTTCAAGCCCCACCAGCAGCCGCTGAGTAGCATTACCGCTACCCGCGTGGGGGTATATTCTGGATACATTAAAATAGTTTGGACGGACAGAAAGTCCCTTCGGTTAATAATGGCCAACGCACAATTACTTTCCACTTGAGTAAACCGAATTCTGAAGCCAATTGAAGCGCAGCGTTATAGCCAATATTTTGGAAAGATATTTTGGAAAATGTTACCAGCACATCTTCCGTTGAAATGGAATCAACGGTAGCCTAGTCCTACGGACACCGGATACACAACCAAACGGAGCTCTTATACCCATTTGAGGCTTAATCAGATACCCGATGAAGACGAAGCCTGCGATTGTCTAGTAATACGGTCCAGGTCGAATGTCTTTCGATCGCCTAGTCCTTCTTCGACATATGCGTGACATTGTAGTTTAGTATGCGAAATTGTCTGATATGATTCTCGACACACAGGTCAGTTGAAAAGGTGATAAATAGAGCTGACAGGCTGTCTGTCTAATCCAACTTGCATCAAACATGTTTTCTTGTTGGTTTGGGACATGCCTCCACTAGATGAAAGTAGAGAACGCTACACTCACGACTAGCAGCCTATATGTTACGAGTCCCTGCCATCAATTATTAACACCGCCCTGATAAAGAACAGCAGTAAAAAAGGGCCATTAGGTGAATAAAATTGATATTCAAGAATCCCATGGCCTGATGTTTAAGCACACGTGTGGTGCGCGTGTCCTCTTCAGAGCTGTGTGGGTTGCGTTTAAACAACCGGCAGAGTTAGATAAAAGTGATCAGTCAGACTGGCACCTTGACCTAGTACTCCCTTCGAGAAGGGAGGGCGGCGTAAAAGTATGTTAAAGAATATACAAAATTGAGTACGAAGACGATAAGGAAAGCGAACGTGGCGTTCAATGCAGGTGACACATGCAGCAGACGCGGGGAAGGGGTGAGATTGTCCTGCGTTTGGAGTTTGATGAAGAAGTATTAGTTGGTGGTTGCAGAGATGAAGGAACAGGGAGTAAACAGGATGAAGAGATAGAGGGTAGGGGAGGTGGAGGTACGGGATCATGGAACTAGTCCGGCGGAGTGAACAAGTTAGAATCTTTGAGGCGATTGCATTAAAACAAGCATCACAGTTAAAGAAAAGTGGTCTGACAGTTAAAGCCTAATTATTCAGGCACCTCGATGCACTCCATCTCCTAGGCTTGTGGGCGAGAATAAAAGAAACAAAAGTACTAACTTACCTGTAATTTAGACAAAATGATTCTTACGTGATGGCTGTTCAAATGCACATGATCGGCTGGCAGGTTGAATCCATTTTGCGCCTTCTGTGGACGAAGCTGTACCATCAGACCGCTGAAAGAGATAGCGTAACTGCACTGTTCGTATTCTAACATTGAATATTCTCTTTTTGCGATTGCGAATGTCTCCGTCAGGAGTAATAATTCGTTCGATGTTCGCACAGGCGGCACAGTCCTTTCTGACTGTTCTGTTCCCCAGGAATCACTGTTGCTTCGCCACTCCACACAAATTAAGACATTGATTATGCGTCTGAAAAAACAGTGTTGCATTACAGAGGAAACTGCTGTATCTCATTTTTACATGTTTATCGGGTCAGGTGTGGTTGTGTAGCCTCGCCTGGGGTAAACAAACTTCCAGTCACCTGTAATACGGGACCGGTGGTAATAGGGGTTTTTACAGGTGGGTCCGGGGAACACACAGGCGACGAAGTGAAGTAGCTGTATAAATAAGAAAAGCGATTGGGAACGCGCGGTTGCACTTGGAGTATTTGGGAAATAGCTGCCCTAACCCCTAAATTTAGCCCCTAACCGTAACCCCCAACCCTCACCCATAACTCTGACGCCTAAACCTAACCCCAAGCGCAACAAAGTGGTGTCCATCAGGTGGGGCTACATAACCACATCTTACCGCCTTTCGTTATCGGAACGGACAAAACTGTTATCGGCCAATATTAGTGAAAATTCTATTCCCAGGAGGATATCAAAAGAAAAGGAGGCGTTCACCGGGAGAGGTGTATTGTAGGTCCAACGTTTCGAGTAGTTGTTTCTTCTACCCAGATTCAGAAACTGTGAAATCATGCGCTCAGCTCTCCTCATATGGCTCTCTTTGCTTGATGCGTGGCTCGCCAATGGCGCCTGTGTGGCTGCATCCGACCCGCATGTTACCGTGACCTGAATCGCCCCCGCCCTCATCGGCCGCGGAGATAGTTGACGGCCCTGATTGTCTTGCGCCGTGACTGTTCCCTGTTAGGAAGGTTCGTAATGTCAGATAGGGAGGAGGCAAATTTATGTGGCGGTTAACTTATCGGTAAAGTTCATGGCGCTGCAGACAGCACGATCCCCGGGAGACTGGATAAACGTTATTACACAACCTTTGGTCACAAAAACTTACTGTGGTCCAAACAAAAGTTCTACAACATGGATCCGGTTTTAGCAAATCTGACGCCGAGCCGGTCACTTTCATTGCCTCTTTCGAATCGGTGCTACGTCAAACCGGCGCCACAGACGAGGCAAAGGACCTCCTTCGACATCAAATCTCCTCAATTCTCAAGTCGTCCAGGAAAACTCATTCACTGCAAAGGGATGAACAAAAGGTCCTAAGGGAGTTAAAAGCCAACACCGAAATAGTTATACTGGTATTACTGACAAAGACAAAGAAGACTTGAATGGCCATTTCTGGCCTATTAGCCGTCGCCAGTGATTAGGGGTCGCGAGTTCGGGCCTTGGGTGTTCCACACTCGGAGGTTGGGTATGACTGACTGATGACGGCTAATAAGTCAGAAATGGCCATTCCAGGTGCCCTTGTCTTTGTTGGTAATACCATTCTGCCTATATCAATGCGCCGCTGTTCGGCTGCTAGTTGGACTCGAGAGAGAGCCCTAAGGCACAACGGAACGAGTGAGTCCCGTAGAAGCAATCGGTGTGCGCCCCTCTACCACCGAAATAGTTATTATGCCTGCTGATAAAGGCCGGTCAGCTGTTATCCTTGACAAGACAGATTACCTAAACAAAGCTCTCAATCTCCTCAACGATCGGGAGTCCTACAAAGTCAACGACGCCACCCGTTCAAAGTCTCTATTGGCGAAGGTTAACAGAATTTTGGCTGGACTATAGAAGGTTAAGGTCATCACCGTCAAAGACTGGTACATGGCCAAGCCGACAGAAGCAACGATGGCGAGATTCTACAGTTTTCCAAAGGTACACAAGCCAGATGTTCCCCCCCCGACCAACCGTCTCACTCATCCTAGAACTCTTCAGAGCCAACGGCTATCCGCGAGCATTCGTTGATCGGAGTCGAAGACAACCAGGTAGGCGGAGTGAGAACATAGTCATCCAAAATCGTGTTGGTGTATTCCGTACATGAAAGGTGTCTCCGAAGCCGTGGCTAGATCCCTCGCGCCGCTCGGAATAGGCGTTGCGCACAGGCCGATTCAAAAATCTGCCGGTAAGCAATGCGGCCAAATGACCAGATCCCTAAGCAGGGGATGTCGGCTGTTTTCTGCCGACTTCAATGCAGCTGCGGAAAGTGCAACTACGTTGGGAAAGCCGGCCAAGAGCTACAAACGCCATTGTACGACCATAAGTTGGCCGTGCGAGGGTTGGACCCAAAGTCGGAGGTAGCAACCCATGCCACCCAAATGGGGTACATTGTCAACTTTGAGGCCGTTGAGATTGTGGGTCGAGGTGATGATCATACGGCAAGGCAGGCGCAAGAAGCCTGGATGTTCACCAACTGCTCTGTCAACCGCCGCATCAATTTGCCCCCCCCCCTATCTGACTTTACGAACCTTCCTAACAGGGAATAGTCACGGCGCGAGACAATCAGGGTCGTCAACTATCTCCGCGGCCGATGAGGGCGGGGGCGATTCAGGTCACGGTAACATGCGGGTCGGATGCAGCCACACAGGCGCCATTGGCGGGTCACACATCAAACAAAGAATGCCATATGAGGAGAGTTGGGGTAATGATTTCCCAGTCTCTGAATCTGGGTAGACGAAACAACTACTCGAAACGTCAGACCTCCACTGTACCTCTCCCGGTGAACTGTTTTCAGGCCCAGCATTATTTACAGAAAATAACGGAACTGATGTGGCTTTGACCGGAATTCTTAAAGTCCTCGTTTATTAAAAATAATCGTTTGTGTGTGATTTTAGTATTGATCATCATTCAGCACAGTCGAAAGATGCTTTATTCACAACAGGATGTTGGTGTTTGAATGAGCTTATTTTGTTTGCCTGAGAAACCTACGCTCGTAAATGTGGCTACTCCAGCAGTATTGTTTTTCACTGATCTTCAGTGGCGACACAATTTCGAATATATTTCTCGGAGAACATGCACAGCATATTCTTTCATGTGCTGATCTGGTAAAAAGCGCGTCTTTTGAAATCGTATACTTTAAGCAAGGGTATCTTTCGGTCTTAAAGGGTCTTCGAGCATGAGCTCTTTTAAGACCATGAAATAACTATTTGTATAAAACATATTATCTCCCCGTTTATAAATACTGTTTAGGAAGCATACTACATGATCGAAATCCACTGAACATTTTTCTGAGCACAGTCCGATGTTTACTCAATAGCGTCGAGAAATGTATGATTTTTCCTGCAACGAACGAATAGACATCTCCCAAAAACCATAAAATCCCTTTCCTACCTGAATGTTTGTTAACAACTAGGTAAATGGCCAAATTTAGT
>CACRXP010002414.1:0-11002 GCA_902702965.1 Spirometra erinaceieuropaei
CAAGATCAAGATGGCAGAGGAAAGGCAGTGAGGTTATAAACGGATGGGGGGGGGGAGAGAAGAGTGAGGGGGTAAGGGAAGTGGCAGCAGAAGTTGGCGGAGGGGGAGAGGAAAGAAAAAAAACATGCTTAAGGTCTGGGTAGAGCCAGAATATGCTACCAGACGGGCGGACAGGCAGTGTGCGTCAGTCTGAGATAAGAGCTCAAGGCATTCATACTGCTGGACCAAACCAACAGGCCTTCGGCCGTGGCCATGAACATTTCAGCTTCCCCCACTCCACGCGTAATCGACTTACTTTTGTCTTCTTCTTCATGTTGCCTCTCTAAATTGCATGGGAGTGAGTAAAAACGAGCGAGAGAAGAAAGGAGGACGTTGCTTAAGGGTGCCAACACCAAATGTGATACGGCGTGCATGGTCTCAATTTTCACTAAACAGTCCTCTAGTTACGTGGCCCTCTTGCAGGCAGGGAGGAGGGGAAGTTGGGACGTGGCAGCAAGAACTGGAAACAAGGGTTTCCGCTGCACACTGTTGTAGCGAAATATAAACATGTGAGAGCGCAAAGTCAAGAGGAACATTTTGAAACAGATCTGCCCGTAAATTAGCGTCGAAATTCCCGCCTGTCGGACAGATCCCACAGCGAACACATGTGTCAGCGGGATATCACGAGAAGGCATTAATTGCGCTGCGATATCAGAAGAACACTTAATAAAATGTACCCATCTGTTCCCGCTAGGGCCGTTCGCAGAAAATGTCCAAAGAGAGGCAGCATACTATTAATAATTTTCTCCTGCTCCTATGAATGCGGAGGAGAGATGCCTCGCTAATTGATGCGGTAGCTTTTTAAAAATAGAAAAGTCATGAAAGCGCGTTGTAACAAAAGACGCACGGCCTAGCAGGAGGAGGAGAGGAAGGATGAAATGGGTCGAAACCTAAGCCCGGCAACGACCTTGGGGACGGCTAAGCTGCTACAACAGTTTGTGCAATGCTCGGCCGGCAGAAGTAATGAGAAGTGGGGTGAGCTAATTGTACACGAAGCTAGAATGCACTAGTTGGTGTCTTAGGCTCGTTAAAGGGCGCACAGGGAAAACAGGCTTTCCTACCCGAAAATTGACTAGCTGACAAAAGCACTTCACAAGTGTGTCAAAATTAACTGGGATCTCTAAGAAGCGGTAGTTTAACGACGTGGGTCATCGTCAGCCATGGGGAGTAGCCCATGCGGTGCTGTGCCCCCTAGAATGAGGCCAGAGGACCATGACCCTGTTCCTGACAAGGGGATTCTCATATTTCAGACAGTAGCCAGACCATCCGCTTGTGGCTTTAAGGCCTTCATTCTGCTCAGTGTTCTAGGCCACTAGCTAATCGAACATGTTTTTTGCATTCATGTAAGGTAGCCAAATGAACGGTATTAACTACTGAGTGGAAGGTGGAGGGATTTGTCCATGCATAACTTCCTCAGAAAATTATTACTCTGAATGACATAGAATGGGTGCGGCCTAGGTAAGTAAATAGAAGAGGACAGGAGGGCGACCGTTGGGACCGATTCATCCGACGTCTGGGACTCTCACACGAGTCCATCGTTAAGGCATGAAAGGCATGCTTGATCCACCTCTACCGGGGATGACTTTCAACTGCGCTACGGATTTATTTACGCAGCACCTGATAAGCGATTGGTAGATCGATGTGTCGATTAGACGAGTCCTCAGTTGAATGTCACGTTCAATGCAGCAGGCGCGAAACTCGGTCGTCTGACTGGACCTATATTTTTACGCACTCAACGCCAAAGCCGAGCCCTGGCTTACTTTTCTCACCAGGCTGTTCAAACACCGGGACATGCAGGAAAGTATTAATAGTTAGGCAGCCAGAAGTGAGGTCAAAGCGTTTTCAGGATGCAATAACTTCCAGATAATGTGTCATCCAGTATTCGCCCTGGTGAATTTTCTTCCTTTCACGTCCCCGAAGTGATTAATCCTGGCCAAACGAAGACGCAAGGTACATTGCATGTTCCCATTTCTTTTTTTACTGCAGAATCATTAATTTGGCTATTTATCGGTGTCTATATCCTGTCTCATCGCATTGCAACGCGATTATAACCATGGTTATGTAGCCGCATCTGATGGACACAATACTGTTGACCTACTTAACTACTTTGAGTTGGTGTGATTACGTTGGCATGGTGTTACTGTGCGTGTTCTGTTGGCAGCCTTGTTGCTGTGTCTACCTTTTTCGGCCCAAGTTCAGTGGTCCTTCTTGACTTTCAGCCTGTGTCTCATTCTAACTTTCATGTTGGATGTTTCAGGGTTGGGGTCTAGGGCTCCGGTTAGGGGTTAGCGGTTATGGTAACTATTTCGCACGCACTCAAAGTACAACCGCGCATTCCCAATAGCTTTTCTTTTGCATACAATCACTTGACCTCGTAGCCTATGCGTTTCCCGGCCCCACCTGTAAAAACCTTTCTTACCACTGGTCCCGTATTGCAGGTGGCAGGGGTTTGTTTTCCTCAGGTGCGGCCACATAACCACATCCGGCCCTAACTATGCACGCCTTACTCAGAAAAGATGTCTTTATCTATCGCTGAAAGGGCGTGCTGCGATTAGGCTATGGAAAATGCTGCCGCGTTGCGTCTTGGGGCTCAATCTATAGCTGTCTCAGGCAATCGCATATTGACTAGCGTTCATACAGGAAGGAGTGCCGACGAAGACAGGGGAGACTGTAGTGGCCATTTCTGGTTTATTAGTCGTCGTCGTCGTCGTCGTCGTCGTCGTAAGTCAGCCATAGTTAACTCCAGTTTTGAATAAACTCGGATTCGCTAGCCCGGATTTTTTGGGATCCCAGCGCGTTGTGAAATTAAACACCCTATCATCCATTGTCCTGTGTGCTCTCTTCAACTGACAGCACTCCCTTATTCCTTTCTCGCGCGGTACCATAATGTGCGACGGTGCTTTATACAGGATTGCACGCGACAACTTCGAAAATGTAATATAAAACTCAGTCGTCATCCTCAAGTAACGGAGGGAGACCAAAGCATGCTGTGATACAGATCCCTCTCATGGAATTCCGGGGGGGGACCTATCGTCCCGTCTTAACTTTAACCCACATCCAAATGCTAAGCATAATCCCAAGTCCAACCCTCCTAGTGATTGCCCTAACACTAACAATAATCCTGACACCATCCCTGAAATTAACACCGAACCCAGTCCCCTCCCCTCACCCCCTGCAATTTAAGGCACGGGGGAGGTTCATAGTCCCGTGTCTGACCCAAGAAGCTTTAGAGATGACGCGGGGGGGGGAGGGAGGAAACCGCTTTTTACCTTTAAAGTTTCTGTCCGCTGGTCTGCCTTGAAACATCCCGACCATCAAAGCCGCTGATGTTGACATGCTTTGGCACCCTACAAGCCGTACAAACTTTTTTCCCGGACACCTAGATGCACTTTGGAAGGAGTTGTGCTCCCAATGTGTGGCACGACTCACACCCTTCCGAGCAGTTGATACGACCCGGCCGAAAATTTATAACACACATCGGAAGTTGGACTCAGAGTAGCAAATATGAGGGACATGTGCTCCACCTCCTAACAGAAACGACTTGTCCCAAGAACATCTGTTTGTGTAGTTAACTCTCGTCATTTGACCTACCCGCCAGACCATGGCTCACTGCCTTCTCTCCCACCTAATGATTGCGGAGCCCATCAGTCCAGCCGAATACGGATTGCCATTCGATCTTGCAATGAAAGTCGACGCACCCGCCAACAGGCTTTTTTTTATATCTGATAGGATTTTTGGCAAGCCAGGAGATCGAAATACATAACCTAGGGGGCGAACATGTCGCCATAGCAGCCAAGCAGTTTTGTTATTGCTTTTTTCCACTACCTAAATGGGTCACAAACGGGTGTACGTGCCTATCCCCTCCTGCCCACTGAACTACGGTGACAACAGGTTTTCCTAAGGATGATGCGCGTCAGAAGGGAAAAACGTAGTTTACAGACATACAAAAAGGAAACAAGCGAAAGTATTAAGCACTTTGTGGAAAATAGTTCGGGTGAGGGGGTGGGCGGTAAACATATCTGTTCCCTACCCCTGAATGTTTTTCTAAATGATTTCGCTAGTCTTTAGGTAACGGTGCTTGGAGTATCTCGCTCGACTGGAAACTTTGATCATGTCAAGGGCCAATGGCATTCAGATTGCACACAAATAGGCGTATTCTGTACAGGCCGGGCTGTCGAGAAAGGTAGGGGATGAAGCTGTTTACTGTGGTTCGCGCACAAATTGCAGCCCCCACATGTGGGTTTGTGTATGTCGGCCATACTTGTGGAAGTTCCGGGGCCCACCCTTGTCTGCCCGTCCAGTCCCCGTACTTGCAGACTTTAACAAGCATTTCGAAGGGCTGTGGGAGTTACACAAGTCCCCGCCCCTCGCCCTCCTCCGACCCGCTAGTTCACCTTAATGTGTACCGTAGTCCTCCCTAGGTGGGTATGCGGACGATCAGGCTTTTGTAACGGCCCAGAAATTTACGAGCGGTCTTAATGTACAAGTGGCCTCTTGATTCCGAGGGGGGGGGGGCAAGTGTACACTTTCCTCGGAAGGACTACTAACATGCAATTTAGCAGGGTCGTTTTTTAGAACGCAAGTACTCAAAAGTTCCAAAACTTGCTTACTAACGCCCACACACCCAAAGCGTGCCACGGTTATGAGGCGGTTCACTTTAAGATCAGGGTTGGCGTCAAAAAACTTCGAGGGTGCGTGACGACAAGCCAGTGGAACTTTCTCGACAACTGAGTATCTATTTAAAGCTGAGACTCGCATGCTAGCTTGTCCCTAAGGCCGTCAGACTAGCCCTCGGCAGGCATGAATAGGGAAAGTACTTTCATAGACTCTTCATCGTAGTCCAAAAATACATTCACATGCCTCAAGGGCCTGATGCAAACTCGGGGGAGGAAGGTGTGGGGGCAGTAAATTTTGTGAGCCGCATCACAAACAGTGGGGACATTTGATAACACTAGTGCGAAAAACTTTCACGAGGTCTTGTTTTTCAAAGTGAAGTAAGACAAAAGTGCAGTAACACCTGCTACTGTGTATGCGCAAATTAACAGACTTCACGTAAACACAAAGGTGGCCGGTCAGATGTGGTTATGTGGCCGCACCGGCGGCAAACAAACCCCAGTCACCTGTTATACGTTACCGGTGGTAATAGGGGTTTTTACAAGTGGGGCCGGGAAACGCACAAGCGACGAGGTCAAGTAATTGTATGCAAAAGAAATGCTGTTGGGAATGAGCGATTGCAATTTGAGTGGTTGAGAAATACAGTAGGTGGGCTAACTCACGAAATGTCAACAGAAATTCGGAAATACGTTTCCGTTTCGAAAAAATTAATTAGGTAGGGCTGTAAAACCAAACTTTGTGCGGCATAATTCTATAATAACTCACTTACCTCAGGATGCCGGCTTTCGAACAAACTTCCTTTCGGCTGCAAACAATAACTATGCTCTGTAAAAAATGACTACTTAAGTAACATACAGTTTTTCACTTATTTTCGATGTTCTTAAAGATTCAATCATGTTTAATGAAAAACATGCACAAAAATATTCATTCTTTCGCTCATTCAGTAGAAAATTACGTCTTCTTTTAATTTTACACTCGACGGAAGAGTATGATGCGGTTTTAAAAAAGTCCCTAATTGTGAGATTTTTTAATTCCTTGAAATGGTCTTTCATAAAACGTCATGTCTCTGCATTTACCAATGTGGCTTGTAAAGTCAACAATATGGTTCAAATCCACTACTTACTTTTATGAACCCTACATGGTCCCCCTTTATTGCCGTGGAGAAATGTATGGTTCACCGTATGCGGAAATTATGCAACTTGCAGTTTGGGAACCCTGAATGCAAGTGTAACGGCAGCTTGGGTTCAAAATTATTCGGCAATCGGAAAAGTTTTTGAAAACCGAATTATACCCTTCCGTCAAGTGAAAAATTAAAAGAAAAGGCAATTTTCTACCGAACGAGCAAAATAATGAATACTTTTGTGCATGCTTTCCATGAAATATAATTGAATCTTTAAGGGCATAGAAAACCAATGAAAAAATGCATGCTAATTAAGTAGTCATTTTTTACGGAGTATGGTTTTTGGATGCAGCTAAAAGGAAGTTTGTTCGAAAGCCCGCGTCTTGGGGTAACTGAATTATTATACAATTATGCTGCACAATGATTGGTTTTACAACCCTACTTAGTTAATCTTTTCGAAACGAAACACATTTCGGAATTTCTGTTGAGATTTCATGAGTTAGCCCACTTACTGTAGTTGCCCTAACCCCTAACCTTAACCCCAACCTTGACCCTTAACGGCAGCCCTAAACCCTTACCTGATGTCTGCATGATTTTGGTAGGCGGCTGGACCCCCCCCTAATTGTGAAGACAGCATGTCCTTCAGGGGGGGGAGGGAGTGCGAACTAGTGTGTGCTATCGTGTTCCATCTGTGCCGGCACTGCATCAGTAAACGCTTTTGCCTTGGTCCGGCATTGAGGCTACACAACGTTTTACAGACCCGCCTTTAATGGAACTCAGCCCTCTTTCGAGGATGTTTGCACCCTCCCTCCCGATCCTCCAGCCGTCGAACTAAATATTAAGCACAAGTTCCGGTTAGGCACGGGAAAATGCGTCCCCTCCATTACAGATGGCCTTTTCACTAATTCCAGTGGGGGCTAAGGTTAGGGTTAGGAAGGCTAGAGTTTATGCGTGGGCAGGGGAATAGGCAGCCTCTGGAATTTACCACAAGGCCATCTCGGCGGTACGGAAGTTCATATTCCCCCGTCCGACCCCCGTTTCACTACTTCCTCTCAGCTGTGGAGGTGCCTTCCACGTCTCGGTCGTAGGTGATGTGCGTTTGACAGCTTATGCTCCACCTGGACGTGTTTTATTACTTTCAGGGCTCATAACCTACGAACAGTTTCAATTAGCCCACTTGTCGTGCCGGATTCTAAAGCGGTGGAGCTGAGAGACGCGAAAAGGGGCGCGGATGGATGTGAGCTGACAGGAAGGAAGGGCACGGGAGAGGCGTTGACGTCAAACATCGTCGCATCAACTGCGGGTCTCGTTTAATTAAAAAAAGGAGTAAAAAGGTCCAAGCGTAGCAAAAATGAGAACAGAAGAAATCGACTTACGGACTGGCCAAACAGCGAGGCGTGGCTCTAAAATTGAGAAGTGAGTTGAGTTAAGTTGATAGGTGGAAGAAGATTAAAAAGAGCTCAACAGATGCAGGAGCGGGTGGGAGAGAGAGATAGGGGGGAAGAGGAGGGGTTACTTAAACACAGACCCACATCCTGTCGACAGAGGGGGGAAATTTTGACGTACTCGTGGGACCGTCCCGCACTCTCTCCCCCCCCCCTAAGACTCATCCTCTAGTCAGGGTGAACACTGTTCCCTTGGCAGAGAGAAATTGAGTCTGAGAGTAAATGAGACTTGACAGCCTAGGCCGCTATGTGTGACGGCAGCAAGGAGGTCGGGAGACGTGAAGAGGGAATGAGAAAACCCAGTTTGGGTTTGGCAGTTAATTAATTACTCCGGAGGATACTCATGCAGGCCTCGCGCAAATTGGAAATAGGAGAATTTCCCCCGTTGGCAGAACTACTCTCCGCGACGGCGTGTAATGAAAACCACTTGAATAAGGAGGTATAACATGACTACCGTATCCGCAGCCGTCTCAATGACGACCATAGCAAGATCCATATAAAGGTTTTCCGCCAAATCGTCGGTGTTGTCCGGTCCTTGTTTATGTGTTTGCAGTAGTTGCGATGTCCGCTGAGTGGCATTTTCAAGGTAGCCGGGTGGTTGCACACGATACGAGTATGTCACCTCCGCATTCAAAATGGTATACTACAACCTAACCTCCCTTGACGGCCGCCAGTGTTGGGCAGGCGTAACACGCAAGACGCATCAGCCCGTGCGCAAATTGACTGGGTGTTTCCCCAAACTGGTGGCGTCGCTTTAACAACTGTTCAATGGGGTCCCCGGTAGCCAGACGCAGTTGACAAACTCTTTGTAACTGGTCACATAGCGTTACAAAGGGGGGAAGGGGATGGAAGACAGCCCGGTGTTCAGGGCCTTGTCCGACCGGTCGCCTGATAAGTACTGAAAGTTCATATTGACGCAACTGTGAAAAACGGCGCCTCGGTGGGATTCGAACCCACGCAATAAGGGGAAGGCTTTAGTACAGCCAACGCTCTAACCACTTGAGCTACGAGGCCCCGCCAGACGACGCGAGTTTATTCACATTCAGGACTGATGATCTGGACACAGTACCTCCCGCTTACTATGACCCTTGCGGTATTTCTGCTCAGGTGGGATCAGCAACCACCTCGGGGAAGTCTGGTGAACGAGAAACAAGAAACCGGCAGGTGTGTGTGTGATAGGGATGGACGACGTACTTAGCTTTCTCAGCCAGTAAGTCCATGTCCATCCCCGGTTGCACGTCGAGATAGATTCAAGCGCATCAACTGGTGGTGGGATTGGGCGTAGTGTCCAGCATTGGTGCATCCGTCTCAAAAACTGCACTTGAACAGTCGCTGTTTAAGGAGTACTTCACAGGTCACGACCAGGACGCTTCGGGCAGTGCGGCTGAAGGCGGTCCGGATACCCTTGGACTCCTGGAGTCTGCCCTGCCCACTAGGGCAACAGGTGGAGGCCTCAAAAGCACGCAGCACAAAACCCTTTTTTTTCAAACAGTTGTCCAAAGCACCACGATGGGTGGACTGAAAACACCACAGTTGGCGGCAGAGATGGGGCCTTCAAGATCAGCACTTCTAGTTTCGCTGAACTCTCAAACATCGTCACTGCTACCAAAGGCCTGCCACAAACTGTCCAAAGGTGACTGCTTCTGCGTCCGTACCTGTCTATCAGGAACCCCTGTAGTCGACCAGGCAACGTGATGGCATATCGTCGTAATTACTCCAATCAATCAACACCTACTAGATCAGGCATGATCGCAGCCGTATCAAGTAGTAGTACTATCAACTGGTATAAACGGCGAGGAGAGCGACTTCTTTGACATCGCTTACTCACAAGGTCTCTTTAACTACGTGATAGACTGAATTCTTTAACACGCTGAGGACCATGCAGTGATGGCAAATTTCTTCGCAGAAATGCACTTTGCGTTGCCTCAAACAGGTGCGGGGGCATATGAATTGGGCGCCAAAAGTAATTCCTCCAAGACAAGGATGGTCGCATCCACCCCGTCACGGTAGACGGTGGTGGACAGCTTCCGCTAACGTCTGCTAAGGATGCAATCAAATATCAGGTCATGCATGCGCGCACGGCCTTCATTGAAACTCCCGCGATTGGTAGGAGATCAGTTCGACGACTAGGCCGAGAGGATACGAGGCCAGCATCCAAATAATCCTTCTACACAGATGTAAGAAATAACCCATGCGCTCAAAATATATCCTTCATCTGGGAGGGCTCGGTCAGTGGTGCTTCCGCTCTACTCTGCAAACGCATCCTCCGGATTGCTTCTGCAACAAACGTCAGTGGTCTGTCTGTTCTATCACAACAACTGGTCTACTGTGAAAATTTAACTTTCTCCCTTGTTTTCATTTCGTCTGACGACGGGTTGGTGTCACCAGCTCGAAAATTCACGAGTACAACTCGACCTTTCCGAATAACCTCTTCTATTTTCATATATAAATATATATAGAGTAGGTGGGCTAAATCATGAAATGTCAGCCGAAATTTCGAAATGCGTTTTCCTTTCGAAAGGATTAATTAGGAAAGATTGTGAAGCTAGTCATCATGCAGCATAGTTCAATAATAATTCAGTTACCACAGGATGCCGGCCTTCGAGCAAACTTCTTTCCGGATGCATGCAATATACTCTGTAGAAAATGGCCACTTAAATGGCATGCATTTTCTCATTGATTTTCGATGCTCTCAAAAATTCAATTATATTTCGCGAAAAACATGCGTAAAAATATTCATTCTTTTCCTCATTCGGTAGAAAATCACGTTTTCTGCCAATTTTATGCTCGAAGGAAAGGTATAATTCGGTTTTCAAAAACTTTTCCAATTTCTGAATAACGTTGAACCCAACCTGTCGTTACACTTTGATTCAGGGTTTCCAAATTACAAGCCGTATCTTTTCCATGTGTGGAAAACCATACATTTCTCTACGGTATTAAGAGGAGACCATATGGGGTTCACAAAATGTAGCAGTGGGTTTGACCCATCTTGTTAACTTTACAAGCCACATTGGTAAATGCAGAGACATGACGTTTAATGGACGGTCACTTCACGGTATTAAAAAATCTCACAATTAGAAACTTTTTGAAAACCGAATTATACCCTTCCTTCGAGTATTAAATTGGAAGACGTAATTTTCTACCGAATGAGTAAAAGAATGAATATTTTTACGCATGTTTTCCGCGAAATATAACTGAATTTTTGAGAGCATCGAAAATTAATGAGAAAATGCATGCCACTTAAGTGGCCATTTTTGCAGAGTATATTGCATGCAGCCGGAAAGAAGTTTGTTCGAAAGCCGGCATCATGTGGTAACTGAATTATTATTGAACTATGCTGCTAATGACTAGCTTTACAACCTCCATTAGGAATGACACACAGACTGCGGTGGTTTTCCCTTTATGTGGCTCTTATGGCATTATCCCATATCTGAGATCTGAGTCACCTGGTGCATGTAGTGGGAACCAGGTAGTTTGCGGCACGCGCAGATTGGCTGTTTGGCTTTGTTGGCTACTGCACTCGCCCTGCCCTCCCCGCCACCCCTTCGACTGTCTTCACCGTCAAGACAAGGTGGTTGAAAAGGGAGAGCGAGAGAGAGAGTACTGTAGATGCTACGCAAGTCACCTCACCTGAACCTTAATGCACGCGCAAATCACCGGTGCTGCGCCCACTTCATGCATCAATAGGCATATCCAGTTAGATGCCACGTACAAAAATCTCAGGGAAAAGTGGATGAGACGAAAACCAATCAATACAGACTGACGCACGACACGGCCGCTCACT